>CABHPR010148382.1:15704-46181 GCA_902168415.1 Peromyscus melanophrys | reverse complement strand
CTCTCTCTCTCTCTCTCTCTCTCTCTCTCTCTCTCTCTCTCTCTCTCACACACACACACACACACACTCATACAGACATTGTGATGGCTTGACTTGTGATACTCAAGTGCTTGAATATTTGGCCCGTAAGAAGTGGCACTATTAGAAGGTGTGGCCTTATTGGAGTAGGTGTGGCCTCGATGGAGGAAGTGTGTCACTGTGCAGGTAGGCTTTGAGGTCTCATATATGCTCAAGCTTCACCAAGTGTGGCACACAGTATTCTTCTGCTGTCTGTGAATCAAGATGCAGAACTCTCAGCTCCTTCTTCAGCACCATGTCTGCCTGTATATTGCCATGCTTCCAACTGTGATAATAATGGACTAAACCTCTGAAACTGTAAGCAAGCCTCAATTAAATGTTTTCCTTTATAAGAGTCATTGTGGTAATGGTGATTCCTCACAGCAATAGAAGCCCTAACTAAGGCAGACATATATACAGATACATACAATACTTTTAATATAAAATGCTGAACAATAAGAAAAGGAGTTTGTTTTTTTTGTTTTTGTTTTTGTTTTTTTTTTGCCCATCACTTCTATTATGTTCACCACTATTTCTTTAGGTAGATTCTCAACTTCTATAACCATTTCCTTTTTTCTATTTTTTATTATTATTTATTTTTATTTATTTTACATATCAACCACAGTTTCCCCTCCCTTCTCTGATCCCATTCCCTCCCCGCACCTCCTTTCTACCCCTTCTCCATCAACTCCTCAGAAAGGGGTAGGCCTCCCATGGGAGTCAACAACACACATGGCATATCAAGTTGAGGCAGGACTAAGCTCGTCCCCCAACCCCCCGAATCAAGGCTGAGCAAGGCATCTCACCATAGGGAAATAGGTTCCAAAAACCCAGTTCATGCACCAAAGACAGATCCTGGTCCCACTGCTAGGGTCCCCACAAACAGACCAAGCTACACAACTGTCACTGGCATGCAGAGGACCTAGGTAGGTCCCATGCAGACTCCCTAGCTGTCACTCTAGAGTCTCTGAGCTCCCACCAGCCCAGGTCAGCTGTCTCTGTGGGTTTCCCTGTCATGACCTTGACCCTCCTGACTCATAGAATTTCTTCTCCCTTTCTTCAACAGGACTCCTGTGTGGGATGACCCATCCCTAACAGGCTTGAGGGCTTGAGGGCTTGAGGGCCAGATGGCCCAAACAAGTAAAAAAGATACTTTCTGAGAGCCAGCCTGGGTCTGCCTGATGGTCTTAGCAACAGCAGCTGAAACATGATCTGGAGATGACCTAGACCAATGAGAGGCAGCCATGTCACACCAGCAGATGCATATTCATCAGACCTCCCCCCAGGGTGGGGTGGAGGGTATATGAGGCTTGCCTCTTCCTGACTAAACTGAGCTTGTTGTTTCAACATTCTCCCAGAGTCTGTGTGGTTTGACTCTGTGCCTACTTGGCCCCCACCCCCAAAGGGAACAATAGCAAGGACCCTGCTATACTCCTGGAGTTCGGCCCAATGCTTAGCTGTGGATCTCTGTGTCTGCTTCCATTGGTTACTGGATGAAGGTTCTATGATGACAATTACTGTAGTCGCCAATCCGATTACAGGAGAAGGACAGTTCAGGCACCCTCTCCACTATTGCTAGGAGTCTTAGCTGGGGTCATCCTTGTGGATTCCTGGGAGTTTCCCTGGCACCAGGTTTCTCCCTAAACCGATAATGGTCCCCTCTATCAATATATCTCTTTCATTGTTCTCCTCTCCATTTATTCTCCAACTGGACCATCCTGATCCCTCATATTCCCATCCCCCATCCCTTCTCCTCTCCCCTTTACCCCTACCTCCAGTTTACCCAGGAGATCTCATGTATTTCCCCTTCCCTGGGCAATCCAGGTGTCCCTCTTAGGGTCCTCCTTGTTACCTAGATTTTCTAGGCCTGTGGATTACATAGCCTGGTTATCCTTTGCTTTATATCTACTATCTGCTTATGAGTGAGAACACACCATGTTTGTCTTTCTGGGTCTTGGTTACCTCACACAGGATGATTTTTTTTTCGAGCTCCATCCATTTTGCCTGCAAATTTAATGATGTCATTGTTTTTTGCTGCTGAAAAGTAATCCATTGTGTAAACGTGCCACATTTTATTTCTCCATTCTTCAGTTGAGGTTGTTTCCATGTTCTGGCTATTATGAATAACACTGCTATGAACATAGTTGAGCAAGTGTCCTTGTGGTATGATTGAGCATCCTTTGGGTATATGCCCAAGAGTGGTATGGCTGGGTCTCGTGGTAGATTGATCCCCAATTTTCTGAGAAACCACCATACTGATTTCGAAAGTGGCTATACAAGTTTGCACACTCACCAGCAATGGAGGAGTGTTCCCCTTGCTCCGTATCCTCTCCAACATAAGCTATCATCAGTGTCCTCCCATTCTGACGGGTGTAAGATGGTATCTCAGAGTCATTTTGATTTGCATTTCCCTGATAACTAAGGATGTTGAACAATTCCTTAAATGTCTTTTGGCCATTTGAGATTCTTCTGTTGAGAATTCTCTATTTAGATCTATACCCCATTTTTAATTGGGTTATTTGTTATTTTGATGTCTAGTTTCTTGAGCTCTGTATGTATTTTGGACATCAGCTCTCTATCAGATATGGGGTTGGTGAAAGATGTTTTCCCATTCTGTGCGGCCATTTTGTCTGACTGACCATGTCCTTTGCCTTACAGAAGCTTGTCAGTTTCAGGAGGTCCCATTTATTAATTGTCGATCTCAGTGTCTGTGCTGCTGGTATTATGTTCAGGAAGTGATCTTCTGTGGCAATATGTTCTAGGCTACTTTCCACTTTCTCTTCTATCATGTTCATTGTGACTGAATTTATGTTGAGGTCTTTATTCCACGTGGACTTGAGTTTTGGACGTGGCAATAGGTAAGTATCTATTTGCATTCTTCTACATGTTGACATCCAGTTATGCTAGCACCATTTGTTGAAGATGCTTTATTTTTGCCATTCTACAGTTTTGGCTTCTTTGTAAAAAAAAAAAATCAGGTGTTCATAGGTGCGTGGTTTTATATCAGGGTCTTTGATTCAATTCCATTGATCCATGTGTCCGTTTTTATGCCAAGGCCAAGCTGTTTTTATTACTATAACTCTATAGGAGAGCTTGAAGTCAGGGATGGTGATGCCTCCAGAAGTTCCTTTATTGTACAGAATCGTTTTAGCTGTTCTGGGATTTTAGTTTCTCCATATGAAGTTGAGTATTTTTCCTTCTAGGTCTGTGGAGAATTGTGTAGGGATTTTGATGAGGATTGCATTGAATCTGTAGATTGCTTTTGGTAAGATTGGCATTTTTACTATGTTAATTCTACCTATCCAAGAGCATGGGAGATCTTTCCATTTTCTGATATCTTCTTCAATTTCTTTCTTCAAAGACTTAAAGTTATTGTCATACTGGTCTTTCACTTATTTGATTAGAGCTACCCCAAAGTATTTTATATTATTTGTGGCTATTGTAAAGGGTGATGTTTCTCTGATTTCTTTCTCAGTCCATTTATCATTTCAATATAGGAGTTCTACTGATTTTTTGAGTTACTCTTGTTTCCTGCCACATTACTGAAGTTATCAGCTGTAGGAGTTCCCTGGTAGAATTTTTGGGGTCACTTATGTATGCAATATCATCTGCAAATATAGAAAGTTTGACTTCTTCCTTTCCAAGTTGTATCCCCTTGATCTCCTTTTGTTGTCTTATTGCTCCAGCTAGAACTTCAAGTACTATACTGAATATATATGGGGAAAGCAGACAGCCTTGTCTTGTTCCTGATTTTAGTGGAATTGCTGTAAGTTTCTCTCCATTTAATTTGAAGTTGTCTGTCAGCTTGCTTTATATTGCTTTTATTATGTTTAGGAATGTTCCTTGTGTCCTTGATGGCTCCAAGACCTTTATCACGAAGGGGTGTTGGATTTTGTCAAAGGCTTTTTGAGCACCTAATGAGATAATCATGTGGTTTTTGAAATTGCAACTTATGTATATGGTGGATTATTAAATTGACAGATTTTTGTATGTTAAACCATCCCTGCATCTCTGGAATGAAGCCTACTTGATCATGCCACCATGACTTTTTTTTATGTGTTCATGGATTCAGTTTGCCAGTATTTTATTGAGAATTTTTGTATCAATGTTCCCAAGAAGTGAGCCTTTAATCCTGGGGAGTGATGACAGAAAGCAGAAAGGTATATAAGGCTTGAAGACCAGGAACTAGAAGCATTTGGCTGGTTAAGCATTCAGGCTTTTGAGCACAGTTCAGCTGAGAGCCATTGGGATGAGGACACAGAAGCTTCCAGTCCGAGGAAACAAGACCAACTGAGAAGTTGGCCAGGTGAGGTTAGCTGTGGCTTGTTCTGGTTCTCTGATCTTCCAGTTCACCCCAATACCTGGCTCAGTTTTGATTTTATTAATTAGAACTTTTAAGATTCATGCTACACAACCCTTTACTGTGAGTTAATGCCTGTCTTTGAAGTTAAGGAGTGTTTTTCGTATGCAGCAAAAGGATGGATCCTGTTTTCTTATCCATTTTGCTATCCTGTGTCTTTTTATAGGCAAATTGAGTTCATTGATATTAAGAGATGTTAATGACCAGTGATAGTTAATTCCTGTTATTTTTGGTTTTGTTGTTGTTGTTGGTAGTGTGTATTTCCCTTCTTTTGGATATTCTGATGTGAGATTATCTACTGCTTGTGTTTTCTTGGGC
Source organism: Peromyscus melanophrys (assembly GCA_902168415.1). Classification (NCBI taxonomy): domain Eukaryota; kingdom Metazoa; phylum Chordata; class Mammalia; order Rodentia; family Cricetidae; genus Peromyscus; species Peromyscus melanophrys. The sequence continues at coordinate 41,446 of CABHPR010148382.1, read as the reverse complement.
GCAATTAATTTCCTTGGGTTAGAGTTTTTCTTCTAGTATTTTCTGTAGGACTGGATTTGTGGATAGGTATTGTTTAAATCTGGTTTTGTCATGGAGTATCTTGTTTTCTCCCTATCTATGGTGACTGAAAGTTTTGTTGGGTGTAGTAGTCTGGGCTTTCATCCATGGTCTCTTAGCATCTGCAAAAAACGTCTGTCCAAGACCTTTTGGCTTTCAGGGTCTCCACTGAGAATTTGGGTGTAATTCTGATAGGTCTGCCTTTATATGTTATTTGGCATCTTCCTCTGCAGCTCTTAATATTCTTTCTTTATTCTGTATGTTTGGTGTTTTTTGTTATTTGGTGGTGAGGGGACTTTTTTTTTTTTTTTTGGTCCACTCATTCTGATGTTCTGTAAGCTTCTTATGTCTTCATAGGCATGTCCTTCTTTAGGTTGGGAAAGTTTTCTTCTATGACTTTCTTGAATATATTTTCTGTGCCTTTGAGCTGGAATTCCTCTCCTTCTCCTATACCTATTATTCTTATATTTTTTTTCTCTTTTCATGGTGTCCCAGATTTCCTGAATGTTTTGTGTTAAGAATATGTTCGATTTAACATTTTTTTTGATCAATGATATTTCCTCTGTCATATCTTCAAGAGATGGAAGCCTGAGATTCAGTCTTCCATCTCTTGTATTCTGTTGATTATTTATGCTTGCATCTGTAGTTCTTTTTCGTTTACCCAGATTTTTCCATTTCAGATTTCCCTCAGTTTGTGTTTACTTTTTATTGCCTCTATTTTGGTTTTCAAGTCTTGAACTGTTTCCTTCATCTATTTGACTGTTTTTTCTTGACTTTCTTGGCTTTCTTTAAGGGATTTATTGATTTCCTCCAATTTTTTTGTTTGTCTTTTCTTCCATTTCTTTAAGGGAATTTTTTATTTCCTCTTTAAGGGCCTCTATCCATCTTCATAAAGTTATTTTTAAGGTCATTTTCTTCTGCTTCATCTGTGTTGGGATGTTCAGGTCTGGTTGTTGTAGAATCACTAGGCTCTGGTGGTGCCATATTGCTCTTTATGTTGTTGAATATATTGTTACACTGCCGTTTACTCATATAGGTTTGGGATAATTATAGGTATAGGTGTTGCTTCTTGTGATGTCTTTGTTGGATGGTTCTTTTGTTTTTTAATTGTCTGTTTATTTTATTGTCTTTTGGTCTAAATGACCAAGAATTCTTGTGATTGCCTGGTGTGTGGGTTTGGATGCCTAGATCTAACATATCATCCAGTTCTTCTGGCTGGTGTGGGCTTTACTTTTGCCTATGGACTCTATTCTTCCAGTTGGTGTAGATTGTTCTTGTGCCTATGGAGTCTGTTCTTCAATTGGTATAAGATTTTGCCTGTGCTCGTTCTTCCAACTGGTGTGAATGGTGCTTTTGCCTATAGGATCTGCTGATGTTGCTGGAGAGGGCTGCTCATGGGGAGCCTACTCTTCTCCCAAATGGTGGAGATGGTGCTTGTGCCTTTAGAGGCTCTTCTTCTAATTTGTGCAGGTGGTACTTGTGCCTCTAAGGACTGCTGACTTTGCAGAGGATGGTTTGCCAGGGGGAGGATGATTGGCTTGGTGAGTTTGGGCAGTGGAGTGAGTCTTGCAGGTTAGTGTCCAATGGGTGGTAGTAGAGGTGGCATGGCCTGCCTGCAGGACTCTTACCTGCTGGCCTGCTGCTGGGGATGAGATGGGAGGTTGAGGGGCACGGGATGTTCCTTGAAGCTTAGGGACTAGAGATTGGGACAGTTTAGCTGTGAGACCAGCCACTCACTTCCTTCTCCAATTGATGCAGGTGGTGTTTGTGCCTCTAGGGGATCCTGGCTTTGTGGGGGATGCATTGCCAGGGAGAAGAATGTGGGCTCAGTGGACTTGGGCAGCAGAATGGGTCTTTCAGGTTAGAGGGTCCAATGGGTAGTGGTTGTCGTGGCATGGTCTATCTGCAGGACTCTTACCTGCTAGTTCCCATTGTAGTTGGAACTTTTCCTGTGTCCTGCCCAGTCTGCAGCTGCTCAGACCCAAATAAACACACAGAGGCTTATATTAATTATAACTGCTTGGCCATTAGCTTAGGCTTATTACTGACTAGCTCTTACACTTAAATTAACCCGTAATTCTTATTTTGTTTAGCTGCTTGGCTTGGTACCTTTTCTCAGTTCTGCCTTGTCATATTGCTTCCTCTGTGTCTGGTTGGCAACTCCTGACTCCACCCTTCCTCTTCCCAGAGTTCTCCTTGTCTGCTTATCCTGCCTATACTTCCTGCCTGGCTACTGGCCAATCAACATTTTATTTATCAAACAATCAGAGCAACACATTCAAAACATACAAAGCAACATCACCCATCATCCCATTTTCCTTTTTCTTTACTCATGTCTCCGTGTGTGTGTGTGTGTGTGTGTGTGTGTGTGTGTGTGTGTATTCTACATGCATGGTAGTATGTGAGTGTGTACACACATATGCTTGCATATGGAAGCCAAAAGAGAGGATGCCAAGTGTCTTCCTCTATAACTCTTTATCATATTGCCTTGTGACATTACCTCTCACAAAACTTGAAGCTAACTATTTTGGCTAAGCTGGCTAGTCAAAATGTTTCCAAGACCAGTCTGTCTCAGATTCCCAATGTTAGGGTTATAGACACACACAGCCGTGTTCAGCTTTTTGGGGAGATTTAAACTTTAGTCCTCATGTTTGTGAAGCAAACACTATTACTCACTGAGCCCTATCTCCACATTTATGTTTTGTTGTAGTACTCCACCCTCGAATTTGTAGCAGGCCACATCTGCTAGCATCAGAATTTCCCAAGTTCTGTTCTACTTTCTCTCTGGTATGCCAATTACATTTGTATTAGATCTTTGATATTTTTCAACAGATCTTGAATATTCTAGGTCCACCCACTCTGTAGTTTTTTTTTTTTACTTCTGTCTCAGTTATTTCTATTAGACTATCATTACGTTTACTGCTTTGTTGTCTAGTCTGCTGATAAACATGCTGAAGGAATTCTTTTACCTCTGGTGGTTTTTACAGTTTTTTTAACTGCTTAACTCTTCAGTTCACCTCTCTGCTCAAACTTTGAATCTATTAGTGCATGTTGTGCATATCTTGTGCTACTTTAACTTAATTAAGAACTTTTGAAATATCCCACTATTCTTCCAATACTGAGAAGATAATCTCAGGGTCTGGTGCATTTACTGACCTTTACTTCCTGCCACTGCTGCTTTCTTTTATGCAAGCTTCATAATTTTTATTTGAATGGCAGACTGTGTGTAGAAACTAAGCTAAATTGTACTTACTCTGAGAAATAAGCATAGCTATCCTCTGGCAGGCCATTAATATTGAGTAATTAAGTCACTTTAATTACTATTCTTGAGGGATTTATATTTTGTTGCTATAGTAATCTTTAGAGAACATAAAATTCCTCCAGTAGTAGGATATAGTTGCTTTTGCTTAATGTGGGGTTTGGCAGACTCTATCCATGTTTGCCTGTTTTACCCAGCTTTCAGTGGGCTCTGTCATGTGCATTTCCTCCACATACTCTTGCTTCCTCCAAAGCAAAGTATCTATTACTGTTACATAGTATGCCATTCATTGTGACAGTGAGTGGGGACAATTCTGTTCTACTTGCCTCATTTCAACATTTGGCTATGTATACTTGCAGACTCCTTAGAAATCTTCATTCTCTTATGACAACTATATTCCTTCTTCTATTTGAGGAGAATTTCTGCTACAAGGTGATTTTCTACCCTTCTCCCTGAAGTAGAGGCTTTTGGTTTTATTATTGAGATTCTTGAGAACATTGGTGAGATATATTCTTGGCTCTTCCTTATACAGTACACTGCTGTTTACTATTATTTGGTGCAAGGCCTCTAGGATGTAAGTACGGTAGCTTTATTGCAGCATCCACAGTTATTTTCTGTACTTGCATGTGACTGTAAAAGGAGAGTTTCCTACCCCCACTCACATAAACAAAAGGCTTTCATCCTCCTTCTCTCTCTCCTCTCCCTAGAGTAATGAGTCTTGGCCTGTACCAAAGGAGGTTTTTCCATCTTTCCCCAGTGGCTTCATCTTTTGCATGAACTGTGTGTAAAATTAAGAAAGTGTTGCAGGAATTGCCAGTTTTTCATATCAATTCTTTGTTGTCTCTTCTCCTTCCCTCTTCACTCCTCATGAGCACTTAGTAGGACCCACTGAAAGTAGTAGATTTTAAACCTTGGACAAAATGCTGAGGCATCTACTTAACATACCAAAACACATCAAAGCAGACACTGGTCTTTGGGTTTTTCCTGCATCCCTCATTCCCAACTTGTTATAGGGTATGGCTGGCATATCCAGCCCTCTAACCTCAACTTTTCCAGCCCAGAGGCTGTGCTGCCTTTCCTCCAGCTGCTCTTCCCTACATAATCTAAACATTTTGGTAACCTGGCCCTTTCATCTACTCTCTTTTGGGCCTCCTGGCTGCTGTACCTGTTCCCTTCTCTCACCTCTCCCTTCCCTTCCCCTCCCATCCCCTCACATGACTCACGGTCATGTATACTCTGGATTCTCCCAGATGTTCCTGCCTCTGACTATGTTCTTCCACATATCTACAATATACTTTCTTCTGCACCATACCTAGGAACAGTGATGTTCCTTTCTTGTTTATTTCTTTTTTCATTCAAAAAGGACCTTGGAACACACTGGGATGCTTTGTCCTTAGGAATTTATTACATTTTTTTTTAATCTTTAGTCTCACTTGCTTTTATGTAGGACATCTTATCTTTCTATGTTCTCCCAAAATAAAACTGTGTCTAGATCTTTCCATGGTAGAGCTCATTGACATTTGGAATTTACATTGTTGCATTGAGTTCTTGAACTATATTGTAGATTCAAAAAGTAATGATATTAGAATCATCATTATTATTTATATTGCCTTGTTTTATTCTATTATAGCTGAATACACATTCACTTGAAGATTTCTTCAGCCTTAGCATTTTCATGACATCTTTGGAAGATGATACAAAATTATAAGGCTAGTCCCTAATATGAACTATTTTGCTTAAAATATTCCCCAATATTCTATCAGGATAGATATAATCATTGGAGTCAAATTATGAAAACAAAATAGCACTAAATTGTCTATATAATTTGGGAAGGGAACAAACTGGTAAGATTGATATTTTTATCATGCACTACATGTAACTCCTAGTAAACAGTATTTAAGATTATTAGAATTTACATATTTGTGATCAGAAGAGCTCTGAGATACAAAAAGGTCAAATGGAAGCTTTGGAATAGCATTAGTTCATGAGTTATTTAGAAAAGAGTGGAATATACTTTTAGGTCAAGTGATAAAGTAAGAAATTTTTCATCATACCTCTTCTCTTCCTTGTTTACAATGCTCCTTCAAGCATACATACAATTTGAATAAAGACAGAAGAAAGTCACCACATATCTAATTGAACTTTAACTTCAGAACAGTCTTATGACCATAGAGTAGATCAAAACTCGCTTTTTGAACTGATGTTCTCTGTGAACCAAAGACTGTGTTCTAAACCCAACAATGCATAGGATGCAGAAAGATGTATCATACTTATTTTTCACTGACATTAATTACAAGGCAGATAGTTCTTTATATCAATTATAGTTCATCAATAGTACAAATCTATGTCAGTTTTTCAGCAATAGTACAAGTCCATGTAGGAATAATTCCACATATTATTGGACTATAAGGACTATAAAAAAAAGAGAAGAAACACTTTGCTAATAGAAGTTGTTTGTCTGAGACAGTATCTCATCAAACCCAGGGTCACCTTAAACTTGTTATGTAGCCATGGCTGGCCTTGAACTCCTGGTCTTTTTGCCTCCAACTACTGGGATTACACAGGTGTGTGCCACCCTGCCCAGGTGATTATAGAAGTTCTGATGAATTATATCAATTTTCTCCCTAACCTCCCTTGTACACTAATGAGGAAAAGGCATAAAGGCAAGCAAACAAATAAGAAATATCACCTGAATGCATGAGCTGGCTTCTTGGAGCCCACTACCTATGGTGGGACAACTTGCACAGCCTTGAAGCAGGGGAAGGGGCTTAGACCTGCCTCTAGTGAATGTACCAGACTCTGCTAACTCCCCATGGGAGGCCATACCTTGTTAGAGGAGGGAATGTGGGATGGGTTGGGGGAGGAGGCTAGAGGGGCAGGAGGAAGGAAGAGAGGACAATCTGTGGTTCCTATGTAAAATGAATAAAAAAATTATTTAATAAAAAAAGAAAAAAGAGAGAAATATCACTTAAGAAGCATAAAAGTACTACTAAAGTACAAAGAAGAATTACGGACTGAAGGAAGACAAAGGATAAAGGCAGATTTCAGAGGTGAGCCTAAAGTGATTCTGTTCTAACAAATATACACTATAGTGCATACCACATCCCGGCATTCAGGAAGTAGAGGCAGGAGGAAGGTCAATGAATTCCCAAACACCCTGGGCAACATAGTAAGACCAGATATCAAAAAACAAAATAATAAATATATCTTTCACATGTGTATGCTTATATACAATTAGAACATATGTAAAAGGGATTAGTAGGTGAAGTGTAATAATCGTAGGAAACTGAAAATAATTCAAGAAATAAAACTGGAAAATATTTCATAAGGAAATGAGATACAAAAATGTTTAGAGTTTAACTAGCCTTAAATCTGTGAGTGAGAGGAGAGGGAGAGGGAGAGGGAGAGGGAGAGGGAGAGGGAGAGGGAGAGGGAGAGAGGGAGAGAGAGGGAGAGAGGGAGAGAGAGAGAGAGAGAGAGAGAGAGAGAGAGAGAGAGAGAGAGAGATTTTATGTGTGTTTTATTTTCATGGAATGAATTTTCCACCTGTGGCCAAATTCAAGCTAACAATGTAAGGCAACTGAACATAAGGTTAGTAAGATATGCATACAATCAGTTCTAATCACTTGGTATATATCACATCTAGTACAATACTAGCCAAATATAACAACATGGATGATTCTGACAAATTTTAACTTCCAGCATAAATATAAGAAAGAAAAGAAATCTGTCTGAGCAGTTGACCCTATCTTAGCCAATTACTCCAAGGTACTTATGCAAGAGAATTGAAAGAAGAAAGGAAAATACATAATTCTAGTAATATAAAATTTAAAAGGGGGAGAGTAGTGAAGCATTTTATAGACAGCTCCAAATTTAATTTTAAGACCCCAAATCCTTCACACAAGACCTTCCTGAACACTGTCTGATCATGCATTTGGAGAGTCTTCAAAGATGCTTGTTTGATGAAACCACTCATTTGGAAAGCATAAAATATTTAAAAAGAAAACACATAAATTGCAAAAGAATGGAATTAAAAATACTAAAAGACAGGAAAGCATTTTGTCTATTGTTGATGGCCAGGGACATAGAGACAGTGAGTTATCATCTACAAGCAATACACAAGCAAGTTCCAATGAGCTTCTGCTTCTTGATCTGTGTAGTATTTGCAATGTTTGTTTTCCAGTAAAATCTTGGGACATATATTTTTGTTTTATGTAATTTTCTCTCTGTCATGTTGCCCAATATTTTTAAATGCTGAAAGGGATTCTTTTGTCAAAGGGATGCTATAAAGATTCAAGAAGTTTTTCTAAGCACTACCCAGAGAGTTAGGAACTAACACTCATAATTTAAGTCACTTAAGGGATTCTCTCAACTCAATTTCCCCAATTCCCACAAGGTATGTGAAAACTGGCATTGTTTAATGGTAGGTTCTTTTTAAAATAAAGAAAGAAAATGCCAAAACATACTGTTTATCTTCAGACCTAGGCATTTTAACCTAGATATACTTTTACTTATATTGTCTCAACTACGGGAGGGGGGAGCACTTCTTTTATCATCATTTAGAACCTATTTTTAGTATTTTTTTAACATATTTTTATTGTTCTTTTTCTTCTGCCCCAACTTGCTCTGTCCATATCAGACACAGAAAGAAAAATTTCTATGGATGACAAATTGATGGAAAATAATGTAAAAATAAAAATTACAACATAAACCTTGTGATGTGATGGCTATTTCTGATTGTCAATCTAATGCCATAGAATATGGGAAGAAAGTCTCAATGAGGATGAATGAAGAAAGTCTAGATCAGGGTGGCTTGTTGGCGTGTTTTGGGGGTATTATTTTAATTGTATTTATTAATGTGGAAAGATCATATCACCTGTGGGTAGCACCATTCCCTAGGCAGGGATCCTGAATTGTATAAGAGTAGAGACTCTTCTACCAGCTGCTTCAATTTTCTGTCACTGACTTCCCTGCAATGATGGAATATAACCTGAATTTTGATCCAATAAACTCTTGCTCCCTTAAGTTAATTTTTTGTGGGTGTTTTATGACAGCAATAGGGAACAAAACTAAGAGAACAACATCCTTCTCCAGGATCTAGCCAGGCCCAACCCTTCAGCATATGGTTTCTTCTACCACAACCTGCTTTGCCCACATCAGACACAGAACTATCAAAAGAATCCACATGCCCAGATCGTATTCCAAAAATACTAACAATATGTAAGATCATGTCAGTATTTCCCTCTAAAACCTACCAACCTTATTGAAATGCATGCCAATGAGAATTATCTAGATGAACACTATGACATAGAATAAAAAAGAACAAAAATTTCGTGAAAAATTCAAGAAGTTTAAAGAACACACAAATAAATAATTCAGTGAAATTAAGTAGAAATGACTAAAGAAGAATAAATGACTGAGTGATGCCCAAGAAAATACAAGCATAAAGTTGATAGAAATGACAAAGGCAATCCCCCACTGGATAATGAAATTCTATTAGGAGATAGAAACACTAAAAAGGACTCAAGCTGGAGTGAATATGGGATTGAAAAACTCAGTGGCTTACAAGTAGAATGAATCAAGCAGAAGATAGAATATCAGGTCTCAAAGATAAGCAGAAGATCTAGACGAAATAAAAAAGAAATATGAAAAAAATAAAACCACAGGAAAGGAACATACAGGAAATGTGAGGCACCATAAAAAAGGCCAAATCTTTGGATTATAGGACTAGGGAGGGAGAATAATCCCAAATCAGTGGCATAGATCAGATCTTCAATAAGATCATAGAAACTAAGGAAAGGCATACCCATACAGATATAGGAAGCACACAGCACACAAAGTAGACAAGACCAGAAAAGAAAATCACCTTATCATGGCATAGTACCTGTAGGGGGAAGTTTCCCTGTCCCTGACTTGCCCAGTAGTCTGGACAAATCTCTCCCAACTGCAAGATAGTTCTTCAAATTTCCTGCTTCACAAAGAAGTCTGCCAGAGACTCTAGGCCTGTAGGCTAAAAATGGATGCCCCAACATTGAAGAGGAACTTTACATGACTGTCCAGGCAGCCAGATGTCTCTGTCACTTCTAGAATTCTGGAAGTTGTTTACAATGCACTTCTTGTTTACTGAGATAATATTATATCCTTCTAGGGTCTTTGATGGAATTGAAAACTAGTTAATTACAATTTTCCTTGGTTACAATAAAAGGTAAATTAAATATAAAACTTTAGACTTACAAAAATAAAATAGATAAAATATTTTCTTTAATTTTACCAAATACAAATAGACTATTCTGTTATATATAATTTTATTATGTTAAAAAATAAACCTTCCTTTTTGATTAGACAGTAAAGAGAAAGTGCTTTGGGATGTCTTTTTGTATGCTGTGAATATATGTGTTGCTCCCATTGGCTAATAAATAAAGCAGCTTTCTCCTATGACAAGGCAGCTTAGAGGCAGGCAGGAAATCCAAGCAGAGATACAGAGAGAAGCAGAGTCAGGGAAGATGCCAACCCACCATCCAAGGAGCAACATGTAATGGGACACAGGTAAAGCCACGGAACACATGGTGATACATAGACGAATAGAAATGAGTTAAGTTATAAGAACTAGCTAGCAAGAAGCTTGAGCCATAGACCATACAGTTCGTAATTAATATTAACCCTTTGAATGATTATTTTATAAATGGCTGTGGGACTGCAGGTGGGAGAGATTCTTCATAGATAGTACACTTGGCATACCATGCAAAGTACAATCAGATGACAAATAGAATTCAGGGCACTAACCTCAGGAAAATAAAAAAAAGATATTCACAGTACCAGGTCTACAGTAGGACAGGCCCATAGGGTTGACAAAATTGGCTCAGACCAGTTGCCAAGGCATGCGCATAACATACTTCCTTATGAGCCAACCTGGAGTCTGCCTGAGGGACTAGCAACAGGAGCTGTCAGAGTTGCTGGTTGCTGTCAGAAGTCCTGATCATGCCCAGTCAATGAGGAATGGCCATGCAATGCCACTGGATTGTGACACAGACTGGGTGCTGGGAGGAGGATATATAAGGCCTTCCCTGTTATTAAATAAAGGAGTTTATTGTTTGCCTTCAACTGACTCCCAGTGTCTGTGCCTTTGACACTGTGCCTTCTCACCCCCTCCCCCAAGGGAGCCCTTAGGATCTAGCAACACAGGTCCAGCTTTACTCTATCAAAAGAAGGCCAAAGAACTGAGGAGGTAGTCCAGTGGCTACAGCATTTGCTGTGCAAGCATGAGGACCTGAGGTCATAGATTCTCAAAACCCACATAAAGTCAGACATAGTAGCATATATCTGTAACCCTAGTGCTCCTACATTGAGATGGGAGATGGAGGCAGAGAGAGACAAAGAGAGACAGACAGAGAGACAGACATAGAAACAAAAAGGAAGGAAAAATAAGACAGCATAGATTCCTAGGAATTCTCCTTTAGAAAAGAACTAGAGGTATGGAGTTGGTATATCTGTAGCCAAAAGCCAAGAGGCCTGACCATCCACAGCTTAACTCAAAATGGCAGCCCTGGGTAAAGAAATCAGGTTGTCTGCAACAATCCCAAGTGCCAGGCATGATGGAGTCCTAGGTATGCAGAAGAGAACCATTTTTGTGACATAAAGTGGCAGGACTATCATTTTTATAAGCATGCCAGACGTTTGACATTGTAACCAACATTTTACAGCATCTACAAATTTTATGCTCAAGAACCATATAACCAAGCTAAAAATTTGTATTGTTTAAGTAAGTTTACCATTTTCTGTTAGCCTTTATTCATTGCCTTACTCAGCCACATGTGACTGCTTGTGGCCCACTGGTCATAAGCTGCATACACCTGGGAGGAGGGGTGTTGGTTTCTAATCAGAAACACTGGGTGAACTATTTAGTGAGGTAAGGTCAAATTATCTCATGCCTAGTTTTTAGCTGAAGTTTTCCTGGTCCTGCCTGACTCACAGTCAGGACAAATCTCTCTCACCGGCCAGTCCTGCAGCCAATTAAACACATAGAGACTTATATTACTTATAATCTGTATGGCCATGGCAGGCTTCTTGTTATCTAGTTCTTATATCTTAAATTAACCCATTTCTATTAATCTATAAGTTGCTACATGGCTTGTGGCTTACCAGTATCTTAACATCTGCTTCTCATGGCAGTGGCTGGCAGCATCTCCTGCCTCAGCCCTCCTGTTCCTGGAATTCTCCTCTCTCTTTGTCCCACCTATACTTCCTGCCTGGCTACTGGCCAATCAGCACTTTATTTATTAACCAATAAGAGCAACACATTCAACATACAGAACATCCCACAGCACTAGTTTTATGAAATTTTCAAAATGAAGAATATCTTGTTGTATATAATTATAAGGATTCGAGAAAGAAAGATAATGAAGCTGTGAAATCTAGGTAGAATATTTAAAACTACATTATGTTCAGTTGAAATATATAGGATCCATTAAATCCAAGGGACAGAAACATTTGTGCTATTCAAAGGAGGTACTGCTCATAGTCTCAAGGTCTTGCTTGCAGGTTTCAGCAAAAATTGAAACTTATCTCCAATGAAGAAATGATTCAGTAGTCAAAGTTTCTTGTGATATTTAGGCATCCTGTTTTAATTTTTATTATTGAAAAAATGGAAATCATTTTGTTTATGCATTCATGTTCTAATCACATAACTTTTTTTTTTTTTTTGGTTTTTTTCGAGACAGGGTTTCTCTGTGTAGCTTTGCGCCTTTCCTGGAGCTCACTTGGTAGCCCAGGCTGGCCTCGAACTCACAGTGATCCGCCTGGCTCTGCCTCCCGAGTGCTGGGATTAAAGGCGTGCGCCACCACCGCCCGGCCTAATCACATAACTTAAGGAGTTAAAGTTTTACTTAGACAAAGAAAAATCAGTTACAATGAACTTTACCATATATGTAGATCATAAATTCATCTTTTTGATGTCACTAATCTCTGACGAATGTATATATAAAACCTTTATTTAAGCATATTTGTGTGGCACAGAAAAAAATGAGATCACTCTTACATAAGACTTGTGTTTTTTAAGTGCTTAAAATGATGTGACATTTACTGTCCTAGGACCTCTACTACCAGCTGTTAAAGAATGCCTGTCCATGTGAAATATAAATCTTCAGAGAAGTTACCACAAGAGACTATTGCAAAACTCTAGTATTACAGGAAAAAATTGTTGACAGTACATGGAAAATGGTTTATTATGGTTCCATACAAGTGTAAATGGTCATCATTAACAACTGCCTTCCCACTGGGTGGCAATGGAGCACATCTTTAATCCCAGCACTCGGGAGGCAGAGCAAGGTGGATCTCTGTGAGTTCGAGGCCAGCCTGGTCTACAAAGCGAGATCCAGGACAGGCACCAAAACTACATGGAGAAACCCTGTCTTGAAAAACAAACAAACAAAAAACAATTGCCCTCCCAAAACTCAAACACAGCCAAAATCCAGGCAACAGGGTCATGCAAGCCCTATTGTGTAAACAGGCAAATATGTCAGGATTATAGACTTGGATTTTACTGTTGAGAACTGCCACAGATAATTTTAGGGAAAAACATGAGCAAAATCAGTTTATAAGCCAGAAGTTCCTGGATCTAAATATCTTTTATCAACAACAAATATTTTAAAAATATATTGAAATAGAACTACATAAAATTTTAGCTAAGTGGAACCTTGACTTTCATAGTATAATTGGGAACATAGTAATAAGTCTTCTGGGAAGCTGTAAAGTAAAATATCAGTTTATCCCTGGAACTGCCTAATGGAGCTTCCCCAAATGTGAGTGCTTCTGTATAGTTTGTGTCATAGCTTACAGGAGACTGACTTAGAACATGGAGATATTACAGTTCTGTCTGAAAGAGTTCCGTGATATTCCTAAACAATACTTGCTTAAATTTTTTGTTGTGCATTGGCAATGACAGTTCTCAAAAAATTAATATCAGTATATCAGATTATTTTATTGCAGTGATAGCATGTCAAATGAGAAAATGGAAGTACAAACTGACATTTTTCAAAGTGGCTTTAATCCTGAATATGGTAGCTCCAATAACTGTAATTGGGAGTTAGATGGAAAGACTCAGGATGAAGTAGAGGAGACTACTTCATGCCCTGTGACTCCATACCCTATTATAGTAAAGTTGATCCATCTTTAGTGTGATATATCTACTGAATGCAATTATTCATTCATCATATAGTGGGACATTTCATCCAAATACTTGAATAGCATTCCTGCACAGTGCATTCATTATCTTTCCCCAGCATTTGTATTTCCTTCATATGAAGAGTTGTGGAATTGTTATTAGTACTCTTTCTGGAATAAAATACAACTTCAAACATCAAGCCAAATTATAGATTATATATGCCCACTTCTTTGTGATAACTTCATTGTTGTCTTCATTATGCCAGAAGCAGAAAGATTTCTGATTGATTTTATCTAAGTCTGTGAAATATCTGATACATATTTATTCTGAGCTCTACAAGATTGAAGTAAGTTTTCATGAGCTAGGCAAATTAAATCAAGAAAAGAGCAATAGAGAGCGACATTCAAATGAAGTCCTGGAACTCTTCTGATGCTACCTGTTTTCCTTCATTAACATTTCATGGAGTGACTTTATCTGAATTTTTCTATCCATCCAGGGAAGAAAAGTTTTGTGTGTGACCATCTCTCAGTATCAAGGAACCATGGGGTATTCACACCCCTTGAAAGGACAGCATATTTCACATCTATTCTACTTCTGGGGGAAGAGATTCAAATGTTCTTAAAATATGTGACTGAGATGATTTTTCAGTAAACTTATTTGTGCACGGATTAAAATCTGGTTTCTTATCATATATTTTATTTCACTGTGTTTTTGTTTTGCTTTGAGACAGGGTCTCTCTAGGTAGGCCTGGCTGTCCTGGAACTCACTATGTAGACTAGACTGGTCTTGAAATAACAGAGATCTGCCTACCCTTTCTCTGTGTGCCACCATGTATTTCATGTTTTTTAAATAGATTTTTTCTGTTAAAAAACAAACAAACAAACAAACAATCTAACAATCTACTAGAAAGGACCTGAATCATCCAACTAATCAATAATGAAGAGCAGAGTTAGAAATGTATAAATATGTTGAAATTAAATAACAAATTCTGAAATACGCAGACAGTCAAAGAAGAAACTAATGGAAAGATATTTTTTAAAAATACTGAGACAGACAAAACTGGAAACAATACATCAAAAGTTATAGAATGTAGGAAAAATAATTTAAAGAGGAAAATATACAATGATACATATTAAGGGAAAAAATTGAAACTATAAAAAGAAAAAAATCCTAGAAGACAGTATAAGAGAAATGCTCCCTGACATTGGTCTGGTCAATGATTTTTTTTTGAAGTGCAAGCAAACACACACACACACACACACACACACACACACACACACACACACGAGACAAAGGTATTCTTAAACAGAGCAAATATACAATATATTGAATAATAAAAATAGGGTATCTGTGGTGATAAATTGTGTATCAAATAAAGCTTGCCTGAGGATCAGAGGACAGAGCCAGCCACTAGATTAAACATAAAAGCCAGGCAGTGGTGACACACACCTTTAATCCTAGCACTCGGAAAGCAGAGATCTGTCTGGATCTCTGTGAGTTCAAAGCCACCCTGGACTACATGAGATTGATTCAGTCTAGGAGAGAAAACAGAACCAGGCAGTGGTGGTATACACCTTTAATCCCAATACTTGGGAGTCACATGCTTTTAATCCCAGCACTTGAGATCTCATGCCTTTGCTTGGGAAGCACACACACCTTTAATCCCAGAACTCGGAAGGAAGTGGAATAGCTGATGGAGAAAGGCATAGAAGGCATGAGGAGACAGGAACTGAGGCTTTTTCAGCTGAGGACTCAGAGGCATTGAGTCTGAGGATTTGTGGAAACAGTATCTCTCCTCCCTTTTGGCCTGAGGATTGGTAGTGGTGAGAAGTTTCTCTAGTGGCTTGTTTCTTTGTCTCTCTCTGATCTTTCAGCATTTACCCCAATATCTGGCTTTGGGAATTTATTATTATAAGACTATTTAGGATTCATGCAACAGGCATCAGACAAAGAGTTAGAGAATCCAGACAAGTCAACAGCAAAAAGACAAATAACTCAATTTAAAAATAGGCAGATGGTCTCAATAGATATTGTTCTACTCAGATACACCAATGTCCTGCTAATACATGGAAATATGTTCTAGTATCTCATGTTTATATTTCTGGGCTCTTAAGAGTTTCTTCAGTAAGGTATAGAGAATTATATGCTAGGGGTAATCAACAGCTGTTTAACTGGAGTTAAGGCCTACTCAGTAACATAAAAATCACATCTCATATTGTAATAGATGGTGAGATCATAGACCATAGAGGAGAACCCACTACTGTCACTTTCCTAAGCCAGTATAATCTCTAACAGCATCATAAACACTTATCCTTATACCCACAGATAAGCTCTCATGTCTCATGGAAGAAACTGCTTTTGCAGTAGATGAAGACAATTACAAAAAACCACAACTAGTCCAAATGCAGAGAAGTGACCAATTAGTCTCCAACTGGTACATCTACAACACAATCGCTATAATTAAAGCTCAGGAAACATCACCAAAGAGGAGGTAGAAATATTATAAGAACCATAGGACCAGGATATCTGCTGCAAGACTGTATCTTTTATATGTGACAGGGACATGTACCCATTAAATCTCAACATCATAGTTACTTAAACAAGACCTGAATAATGGTAAAACCAATCAACATGAGGCCTGGACCCCTAGATGAAGTGTTACATGAAATTAACAACTGCTAAAAGATTAGTCTTCCCCAGAGCTGAGCCCTCTAATTATTTATCTAATCAAGTGGTCAGCCCTAAAGACACATACATACAAGCAAAACTAAGTCGACTAAGCCTATGGTATTTATACATTTGTTTCTCTATCTACATAGCAGTAATAATTAAAGAAGTAGAGGTCATTAATTTGAGAGGGAATTGTCATGGGAGAAGTTGAATGAGAGAAAGAGGGTAAAAACAAGTACAATATTCAGGTACAAAATTCTCAAAGGCATTTGAAAAATAAAAAGTTTCATTTTATCTTGCCTTTCCAAAAGTAGTACTGAAATAAAGACTACATTGAATTTATATGTTAATTTTCTTTCCAATCCTTTTGATCTGAATAAAGGCTTCTTCACATTCTTTTGCAAATTCTCTATATACATTTTCATTATTTTTTGTTTGGCTTATTGTTGGGTAACATGATTATTGCTATTATGTATGGGATCTTTCCTTTTTGTTCTAAAAGGGAAAACGTTGTATGTGATTTATACCATTATTTTACAACTAATTTTCCAATCATCTTTTATTAATTAAGTGAAAGTCTATAAAGTACATGAAGTTCAAAACTGAATTGTTAAAATGGTCTGTACAAATGAGAGACTAAAGATAATTTTAACACAGTGAAGGAAACATTACCATATTGGATCATGTAGATTTCTTAGCCAGTATTTGTGCTCTTCAGTATGTTAATGGTGATTTGGTTAGAAATTAACCATGATAAAACACAGAGTAGAAAAGAATGTCTATATAATGATTTAAATCTACTTTTATAATTTGAATACAGTTTGTCTCCACTAAAGCTCACATCAAAGCCCAAATCCCAATATGACATTATTAAAAAGCAGTAGAAACTTTAAGAGAGGGGTTTATCATGCGAGTGGGGGGCCAAAAAGCAAGATGGATCTCTTTAGCTCCCTTTTGTTTCCTTTCTTATATATGTGATGTTTGTACACATGTGGGCTTAACTTTTCCACAACACTACCATGATATGAGCAACATTTGGTCCTCACAAGAAGCTGAGCATATGATGGTACTATGTTCTTGAATTCCCAGAATCATGAACCAAAATAAACCTCATTGTTTTATAAAGTATCTAACCTTAGGTATTTTTTTTTTTTACAATAGCCTATTGGAAGATTTGGAGAACTTCATCCCTAAAATAGCTAGCTACCCTGTTTCTAGTCGAACACATCCTGACATGGAGAAATCTCTGTCTCTTGAAGTTCAAGGCCATCCTGATCTACAGAGTGAGATACAGGACAGGCACAAAAACTACATGGAGAAACCCTGTCTTGAAAAACCAAAAAAATAAAAGGAAAAGAAGATCTCCTTAATGGGAAGTTCAGTTTAACAAATCTGGAGAGAGAGAGAAAAAAAAAATCTTTACCTCTTCCTACCTGTGATTTTTTTAATTAAAGACTGTAATTTAATCATTGCATGGAGAACACTGCAAGACATTAAAATTTCACATGAAAACAAACCTTTTTAGAAGACAAACTTCATACAATATATATAGTCTGAACCCATTCAGATATAGTTTTATTGTTTAAAAAAACGTACTATAATCACAAATCACACTTAAAATGAGTTCTTACCAAAATTTAGTTTGGGGAAAAGAATAAAATAAACATGTACAAGTTTTACCAGTTTCTGATTTCTGAGAGTATAGAGAAAAAAAGAACATATTCTCTTTTCAATAGTAACCCTTCACACACTTGAAGAACAACCTCATATTTGACCTCAGGACTCCCAGGCACAGTTAGCTGTCTACATTCCGTAATCATGCTCTTGCTCACAGAACAGCATTTTCGGACCCAGGGAATCTCTTGCCACTTCCAAGGAATCCCAAACTTCCTACATTTGATAGAGAACTTTACCCAACATTATCTTTATAGACACTGAAATGGCTTTTTTAACCCTCAGTGGTTAAAACAAAAACAAAAAAAAATCCATACTAATTCAAATCTTAAGGTTACAATAACCTCTAATTTTACAGTGAATATTCATAAACATTTGCACCATGTATAACAGAATGAGATTTTAAAATTCATTTTCATTCTCCAGTGGGAAGCAGCTCCAGAAATTTAGGATCCTGTCCTCCAAAGTGGACACAATTTATGAATAACAGTTCTAACTTGCTTGAATGTTTGTCATATCTGAGTTGAAAAATGTAAATGAGCATGGTGCTAGCTCCATAACTCTGGTACAGGAATATTTTATATTTGCATTGAGAAAAGCATCTTTAGCTGTTTTAAAAATAAGTAAGCCTAGATATTTGCTATAAGAGAAAATAAAGAAATCCAGAACAACTGAAAAAGTCCACCCTCTAATTTACTACTTGTGAGGGTTTAAATGAGATTCCATGGGTTCATATATTTGAAAACTTAGTCACCAGGAAGTGGAACTATTTGAGAAGAATTAGGAGTTGTGGCCTTGTGGGAGGAGGTGTGTCACTGGGTGTAGGCTTTGAGGTTTCAGAAGTCCACACCAGGGCCAGGTTCCCTCCCTACCTGCTGCCTGTGAATCAGGATTTAAAGCTCTCAGCTGCTGCTCCAGCACCATGTTTGTGTGCTTCCCACCATAATGAGCTCTAAAACTGTAAGCAAGCCCCCAATCGAATGCTTTTCTCTTATACCTTGCCTTGATCATTGTTTCTCCTCACAGCCATAGAACAGTAAGACACTAAGACACTAATTCTTACATATTCTGATTGGTAATTGAGTATTGAAACTGAATAGATGTTACTGCTAATCTTCAGAAACAGCCAAGAAAACAATTTTCCTTGGAAATATATGCATATTTACAAAAAAAATCCAAGAAGTCACTAAAATATGATTGTTGGCTATCCTAGTTATGGTTTTTATTGCTGTGAAGAGACACTATGAGCATGGCAACTCTTTTTTGTTTGTTTGTTTGTTTTTTGTTTTTTGAGACAAGGTTTCTCTGTGTAGCTTTGCGCCTCTCCTGGAACTCACTTGGTAGCCCAGGCTGGCCTCGAACTGAGCATGGCAACTCTTATAAAGGATAACTTTTAATTGGGGCTGGCTTATAGTTCAGAGGGTTAGACATTATCATCATGGCAGGTATATGGTGGCACACAGGCAAACATGTTTTGGGAGGAGCCAAGAGTCTATATCTGGATTGTGAGGCAGAAGGGAGAAACAGATACTGGGCCTGGCTTGAGCATCTGAAACTTCAAAGCCCACCCCCAGGGACACACTACCTCCAACAAGGCCATAAGTACTCCAATAAGGACACGCCTCCTAATAGTGCCACTCCCTATGAGCTTATGAGAGCCATTTTCATTTAAACCACCACACTGGCCTTTTAGCATTTACTGCAAAGTTTGTGCAACTAGCCCTAAGGTATGGCCAACCTTACATACATTCCAAAGAAAATATTAAATACTTTAATTGTTTTCTTCAGAAATGAGTTAGTTGAAATACACAACCAAGATACTATCTCCAACAAGGAAAAAAAAGCCAAAATCTAAATTCAATATTAGTAAAAAGTATATTCAAAGTGTTTTTTTAGTTAATGAACGTGTGACAATGAAGAAAGAAAATGCCCAATTGCTCATCTTTTCATACTTTCAGGTAGGTTTTTATAAGTTGTATACCATGAAACAAATGGATCAAAATTTGAAAATGACTCATTTTTCCACTGCAAAAAAATATGACCAATATTTTCCTTATCAGCAGCAAATTAAGAAACTTGTTCATTGTTCTTCAGCATGCTTCTGCATGAAACCACAAACCTGACTGCATGGGTGATTACAAACTTCAGGAATATTTTCATTAATGTGTTTGCCATTCTCGCTGGAAAGAAACTGTAGGAACACATTTCAGCCACATGTTTCTGGTCACTAGGTGCAGATCATAAAACTTCACTGCAATAGCTGCTGGCAGGTGTGTCCATTGTTTCCACATATATTCAGCTGGAAGCATGTTAAGTAGGCTCTCCTACAAAGGCTCAACATCACTGTCACACTAGCAATGGTAAGTCCCAGTTAGAGGAGAGTACAATCACTTCTGGTGCTTTTTCAGGCTCTTTTGAGCTTTCTGAGAGTACTGCAGAGCAGAAGAAAAATGGAAGCAACTTGCTCAAGTGGGAAAAGGAAATATGAAGATGAATAAGCCTTACGATATGCACAATGTGTTCATTGTATGCTTCTCTCAGGGTTCATTTCATTTTGCTCTCTATGGACCTGAATAAAATTGCAAAGTAGGCTAGTGTAGCACATCCAAGAACAGAGTCTTAGGACAGTGTCTGTTTCCTGGTAGCTGTAGTACTTACTTCACAGATTTTTGTGGGGATAAACATGGTAAGGTACACAATGTACTAATATATTACTATTGTGTGCCAGACATTATTCTACGTGCTTACTAATAAGTGGTTCATCTTACACACAATTAGCGGTATTTTAGGAAGAACCATAAGTTCACTCTAGAGAAAGTCACATCTCTTTAGATTGGCAGAAAGAATCAATGGATCCTCAGCATACAGGGAGATGAATATTAAAAGGGAATGTTCATATTACAAAAATCCATCTTTTCCATTACAGGTGGAGTTTCTTTCCCAATTGCTAAACTTAGAAGTTAGGTTGTAATTACATTAAGAAATTTGCTGGCAAGTGGAGGGAACTAGAAAAGATAATCCTGAGTGAGGTATTCCAGACCCAGAAAAACAAACATGATATGTACTCACTTATAAGTAGACAATAGCCATAAAGCAAAAGATAACCCACAGGTCCAGAGAAGCTAAGTAACAAGGAGGGATTTAGGGAGGATTCATGATTCTCACTGTGGATGGGGGTAGCGGTCTGGATAGGAGTGGGGATGGGGACAGGAGGGATTAGGTGAGGGAGGATAGAGACAGAGAACACGGAGAGAGACAACTGGATTCAGGGGCATCTCTGGGACAAAATAGAAACTTAGTGCAATGGAAACTCCCAGAAACTTATGAGAGTGACCCTAGCTAAGACTCCTAGCAATATGGGATAAGGAGCCTGAACTTGCCCTCTGCTGTATCCAAGCAAGACTTCCAGTGAAGAGACTGGGATACCAACGCAGCCACAAAACCTTCAACTTACAATTTGTCCTACCTACAAGATATGCTAGGGTAAAGATGGTGCAGAACTTATAGAAGTGGTCAAACTAATAACTGGCCCAGCTTAAGACCCATATCATGGGAGGGAGCCCACCCCTGACACTGCCTGGAGGCCAGGACCCAGAGGCTGGATAGCCCAGAGACCTAGGATAGAACCAAACATGACTAGCAAAAAAATGTCAATGTAATGATGCCTAACAATATTCTACTATAGTCATAGATTTGTGCCTAGCTCAACTGTAATCAGAGAGGCACCATCCAGGGACTGATGGAAACAGATGACAGATGCAGAGACCCACAGCCAAACATTAGGTGGAGCTTGGGGAATCTTGTGGAAGTGGGGAGGAAGGATTGTAGAAGCCAGAGAGGTCAAGGACACCACAAGAGAATCCACAGACTCAAGTAACTTGGATTCATAGGAGCTCACAGAGACTGAACCAACAACCATGAAGCCTGCATGGGACTGACTTAGGCCCTCTGTACATATGGTACAGTTGTGTAGTTTGGTCTTGTGGGACTCCTAACAGTGGGAGCAGGGGCAGTTGCTGACTCTGTTCCCTGCTTTTGAGACCCTTTCCTCCTACCATGCTACCTGATTGAGCCTTAATAGGAGAGGAAGTACCTAGTCTCTCTGCAACTTGATACGCCGTAGCTAGTTGATATCCATGGAAGGCCTGCTGTTTCCTAAAGAGAAATGGAGGAGTAGATGAGGGAGGGAGATGGCAAGGAGAGGAGGGAGGGCAAACTATGGTCATGGTGTTAAATAAACAGTTTCCTTTGCCTAGAAAAAGAAAGGAGAAGACATTAGAAGGTAGATATACACATGCATACCTTTAATCCCTTCATTCTCTAGGAGACTGAGGCAGGATGATCATTAGTTTGAGGCTAGCCTGGCCTATATAGCAAAACTTGGTTAAAAAAAAGAATTAATAAAAAATAATGGGCTGCTGAACTACAGCATCCATAGTTGCCTCCACATGGCCTGTCCAATATCAGGCCAATCAATTCTCCAGCATGGAGGGGAGAGGAGTTTAAGAGGCCCAAACTCATAACTAAGAAGTTATGGACGCTGTATGGCTTCTGGGGGAGGGAGAGCCAGTTTTCTTTAAGGATATGCCTCCTGGTAGGTCAACCATGTCCCAGTGAACGGCCCTACACCCAGGAATATATATGGGCAGCACAAACTAGAGTCCATTTGTCGTTAAAATGAAAAAGGACATGAACTTGAGAGTGTATAATGGTGGAAGTCCATCTAGGGAGAAATTAAGGGAGGAGTAGATTGTGATACTGTCAAAATACATTGTATACAATTCTCAAATAATTGAAAAGGTGTTTTTAAATCATAAAAAGGAAAAAGAGAAGACCGTGGATTTTCTTATAAACTCTTTTTTGAAATATTTTTAAATTTTTTGTTCTTCTGTCATGTATTACATCCCACCCATCCACAGTTTCCTCTCCCCCCACTCCTCCCATTCCTTCCTCACAATTCCCTTCTCTCCCATATCCACTCCTCCTCCACCCCTACCCCCCAAAAGAAAGCAGGACTCCCAGGGATATCAACTGAACATGGCGTAACAAGTTAGAATAAAGACCAGGCACAAACCCTCATATTGTGGCTGGACAAGAAAACACAGTAGGAGGAAAAGGGTCCCAAGTATAGGTAACAGTGTCAGAGACACCCCCACTATTAGAAGTCCCCTAAGAACGCCAAGGTACACAGTCATAATATACATGCAGAGGACCTAGCTCAGACCCATACAGGGTCCATGTTTGTCAGTTCAGTTTCTGTGAGCTCCATTGAGTGCTGCTTAGTTGATCCTATGGGCCATATTCTTGTGGTATCTTCGACCCCTCTGGCTCCTTAATGCTTACTCCCCATCTTCCACCAGGTTCCTGAGTTCTGCCTAATGTTTGGCTGTGGGTCTCTGCATCTGCTCTTATTAGTTGCTGGATGAAGCCTTTCTGATGACAGTTGGGCTAGGCACAGATCTATTAGTATAGCAGAATATCATTATGCAACTGTTAAAAACAGTGACATGATGACATTTGCAGGAAAATGGATGGAACTAGAAAAAAATTATCCTGAGTGAGGTAACCCTGACCCAGAAAGACAAACATGGTATGTACTCACTTATAAGTAAAGGATAATCATGCTACATTCTATAGACCCAGAGAGGCTAAGTAACAAGGTGGGCTTAAGGGGCTGTGTGTGTGTGTGTGTGTGTGTGTGTGTGTGTGTGTGTGTGTGTGTGTGTATCTCCCTGGGAAAAGGAAACAGAATAGATTTTTCAGGTGGACTGGGGTGGATGGGGATGGGAACAGGAGGGATCAGGTAGGGGTGAGAGGGATGGAGGGAGAAAGTACTGAAAGAGATTACTGGAATTGGGGGGTCAATGTAGAAACCTAGTGCAGAGGAAACCCCTTGGAATCTTTTAGAGTGACCCTAGTAAACTCTTCTAGTAACCAGGGATATGAAGCCTGAACGTCCATCCTCTATAACCAGGCAGGCTCCCAGCAGTGGGACTGGGACATCAACCCAGCCTCACAACGTTCAACTTACAATTTGTCCTGCCTGCAAGGTGTGCTGGGGTAAAAGTGGTGCAGAACTTGTGGGAGTGGCCAACGAATGACTGGTCCAACTGGAAGCCCAATCAACAAGAGGGAGTGCTGATGCCTGGCACTGCTTTGATAGTCAGGAACCAGAGGCAGGATAGCCCAGAGACATAAGATAGAATCAAACTTGACTGGCAAAAACAAGTCAATGAAATGATTCCTTATAAACTCATAATATGGTGAATACACAGTAAGTACTACACATGTAGGGCATTACATAGGTGTTAGACACTTATGACTTACTAATTGTATACATGTAATAGTATTGCCAAAAAACTACAGTTCAGGATTTTTATTCTACACAATCCTTTTTTTACTCATAAAAAGAGAATAATAGGTATTCTGGGAGTTTAACACATCACTTAAGTAGAAGCTGAAAAGGATATGAACATTTTGTTTATAGAAATATATGTGCCTGTGTCCCAACTAGAGAAGTATGATGACTGAATCCATTTAGCTATTGAAAGACATTAAGAATTTGTTTTGCATGGATGTGAGGGCAGTCTGGCTGCGGCATCTGTCACCCCACTGATCACCAGAGTTGATTCGGCTGATCTGCCTGGCTAGGCGGGTGTCCTCTTCCTCCCTCACCACTCTGTATGCTTCTCTCTCAAAGCTGCATGCTAGGTCGAAGAGGACAGCCTTTGGTCTAGGGTATACAAGTAACTGCACACCCTTCTAGAACTCCAAACACACTCTCAAGAATTCGTTTTGCTGACAGATGACAGACCCTGTTATGTTTCCCTCTTCCAGTGCCCACCTACATTCTTTGATTCACTTCTGACATGAGTGTGTAAGTAGGTGATTTTCTCTAGTCTTAGATGAAATGGAGTTTGCCATGAGACAAAAGTCAATGAGCAAAGATCCCTGAAGTTTTCCTTTGGTTAATATGCCTTAATTCTTTATTTTCCAATATGGAAAATAAGGCCGCTTTGCTGTCTCCCCCACAGAAATTGTTTAGACACCTAAAACTCTTTTGAACATGAGACTTATATTGTAGTTGCCCTGTTTTAGGTGGAGGAATCACGACTTTGAAACAGAAGTGTCTAGCACCTTGATTTATAATAGTCAAGTTATGTTTCAACCTGATTTGACAAAACCTGCCACAATTCCTTGGCATATGTCTCCTCTACATACTGTGTTGATCACTCTCACTGATCTTTCACTGAGACTCCAACATTTTATATGCACCAACATCAAACATGTACAGAAAAGAGATTGCCATTGCAATTGGATGTCATACTTGCCACCATTTCTGAGCCACCATTTCTAGCCTCTGTTTAGAGTAGCCATTTCTTGAGCAACCCACATTGCTCCTAGAAAATACCAATTTGCATAGACATAGGGATTTTCCCTCTTGCGAAAAAATGGTTCTGATTGTTCCACACTTAAACTCTTGTGTTTCTTTTGTGTTGTTTTGTTTAAAAGTAAGAACAAAATAAAGCCAACATTACCTATGAGGAATGAGAAATTCTGAGTGAATGAACCCACATCCTCATTTTCTGAAGGTATCAGTGAGATCTAAGCATTTTCCATAGTTTCTCAGAGGAATCCCCAGTGTAGTCAAAGATCTAGTTGCTCACAAGTATAATTCTTTAAAAATACACTCATATTTTGTATGCTCTCAGAGATCAACTGCCAGACAGATTACATATATCCAAGTCCTCATCTCAGGATATGTTTGAAAGAATCCAACCAAGATACTACACAAGCTTTGTAAAGTCCAAATCATCTTGATGTCTTCCAACTAAAATACTATGGCCAAAGAATTTCTTCTAAAGACAAAAGTGTGTGTGTGTGTGTGTGTGTGTGTGTGTGTGTGTGTGTGTGTGTGTGTGT
>CABHPR010148382.1:0-15694 GCA_902168415.1 Peromyscus melanophrys | reverse complement strand
TGTGTGTGTGTGTGTGTGTGTGTGTGTGTGTGTGTGTGTGTGTGTGTTTAGCATACTGTAAATAAATATTTTGGGTTGAATGGTTATATTTGTATTTCTTATATAGTACTCTAAAAGTGTTCTCCATTATAAATTATAAAAATTGACTCATTTTTTCACCTTCAGCAGAAAATGAATTTAGTATGAGTACCAAAAATTTATGTAATTGATCAGAGTGTGGAAGAACAGGGCTCAGCCTATATAAAAGTGTGCTGGAATCATAGTAATTCAGTGTGATTTCTCTAAAATTTGTCTGCCTTTATTTTATTGACATCTTGCTAGTACTGGAGTTTCTATCAGCAAATAAAATGTTTTTTAATACAAAACAGAGCATGTAATAGATCCTATGAATTATTTATAAAATATATCGCATGCATTCAAGAATAGCTTATATTATGCACAGTTCCAGTAAATGCAGCAACCAAAAGAGAATAGACATAGGAGGGCAAGGTTCAGAATATTGGAGACTAGCTTTTTAGTATTTGGTGAGCTGGAGGTCAAGGTGGGACAAGACTCAAACCACACAGGACTCACAAATAAATCTGTCAATTGGCTTCTAAGCACAGGGATACAACAGGAATGTATAAACATGCACAAATACACACACCAATGCACACACAAGAATGTGCATTTGCATATAATTTTTGAAGGAGAAACCTGATTGTCTTAAGTAACAGTACGAGGATCAGAGATACAACTGCCTTCTCCCTTATGTCATTCCATATGTACGCCGATTCTACCTTACCAAATTTCTGTTGACCTTGAAATAATTTCCATAGTAACTCAGAGGGAAAGAAGACATGACCCCTAAGAGCTGAGAACAATCATTGGCCTTTCCTTCCAGTCCTATCAGGTTCTGGTGATTGATTTTTTTTTATGCCTCTTCTCTCCACAGTCTCTCTCGGGATACTGGCCTTTCCAACTTCTCTCTCACACAGAATATTTGTGTTTCAGATTACTTTCCCCAGGCATAGCAGCTTCTACTTTCCCTGGTTGAATTTAATTTTATTTCCTGCCCTGACTTTAACCTTTCCAAGTCCAAAAAAGAATGATTTCTCCGTGTTTGCTGGTCAAGGCAGCACCTTCCAATTTAGTGTCTCCTGTGAATTTAATTATCTTTGTGTTTACATGGCAAGATATCACTTCAACTCAATAGGCTGCTGTTCCATCATCTCTTTTAGTTAACTCCCCCTGCCCTGCCCTTTGCATTCATTTTAGACTCCATAATAGGATTTAATTAAATTTTCAAGGACTATTTCCAGATGCAGTATCCATAACTATGATTATCAGGGTGCTGGACTCTGATGGCATTTGTCAACGTTACAAACTCACATGAATTCTGCTTCACTTTGACAGTTTGTACTTCACTGATTGATAATAATACTGCTTATGCAAAAGCTTGTGATTCTCAAACAATAAATGGGAAATGTTGATGCAGGAAAGTAAGAATATGCTGTGAAAATTAAACTGCAATATCTAATTGTTCTCATAACTTCAAAATGAGCATGGTGCAACAGCCATTCCCATCTCATACTGGAATGGAATTAAACAGAAACGATAACAATAATAACAATAACAATTAAACCTAGGAAAAATTGGGGAATCATGTATTTCAGGATAGCTTACCAGTTTTCAAGGGTTAATGTCATTTAAAAAAACTTTTCTTTGAAATACAACATGCATGTAGAAAAGCACATGTCACAAGTATATTGTTAAATGAATGGCATACATTGTTTCCAAACGAAATGAGCCTCTGTATGTTGCACTAATATTAAGAAGCAGTGGTCACAAGCACATCAGCAGCTCCCTTATGACACCTTCCTGCCAGTATCCTCACCATTCTATTTTATTAAGAAATTTTACATACCAAAGATCCCCCTCTTCCTTCCTCCTGCCCCTCCAGCCTCCCCCTCCTAACCCACCCCCCATTCCCTCCTACAAGAAGGTAAGGCCTCCCATGGGGAGGTACATTTAGTAGAAGCAGGTCCAAGCCCTCCCCCCTGCCTCAAGACTGTGCGAGGTGTCCCATCATAAAAGTGGGCTCCAAAAGGCCTGCTCATGCACCAGGAATGGATTCTGATCCTATGCCAGGGGGGGTCCTTAAGCATATCATGCTACATAACTGTTTCATTATGCAGAGGGCCTACCTAGTCCAGTCCCATGCAGGCTCCACAGCTGTTGAGTTCCCACTAGTTTGGTTTGGTTGTCTCTGTAGGTTTTCCCATTGTGAACTTTCTAATAGTATAAATGAGTTGAGAATTTCATATGTTTGCAATAATATACCACACATTTTGTCTGTTTTCCATTTCTATTCTGTTTGTGAGCTATTCATTCTCATCACTACATAAAATTCAATGTGTTAACAAACTACAGTTAATTTATTCATTCTTTATTCCTGAACTCATGAACAGTTTCCCTTCATTGGCTATTTTTTGGTTTTGTTTTGATTTGGGTTTTGGTTTTTAAAGACAGGGTCTTGCTATATAACTCAGGCTGACCTAGAATTCACAATCCTCCTGCTTCTATTTCTTGAGTGTTGAGACTGTAGGTACGTGCCATTCTGTCCAACTCTTTGACTATGTTTTTATTATGTTTTTTGACATTATAATTTAATTATATCAGTTCCCCCTTTCTTTTTCCTCCCTCCAACCCCCAAGTATCCCCTTATTCTCTTTCAAATTCATGACCTGTTTTTCCTTAAGTGTTGTTTCATATGTGTGTGTATTTCTACATATATAAATATTTATTTGCTTACTCCACAAAATTTTAGTTGTATTTGTGTGTTTTCAGGCTTTATCACTTGGTATTGGATCATCAACTTCCCTAGGGAAGCCTATTTCTGCCATTCTCAGCATTCCTTAGTTGCCTGTAGTTCTTTGTGTAGGGTTGAAGATTTATGGACTTCCCCTGCTTCCAGGTTTGCCTGTCTATTGTGTCATCCTTCTTCAGGTCTTGTGTAGGTAGCCATGTTCTTGCAGCTTCATGTATGTAGCTTCTCTGCTATTTTTAGTAATGTTGCTATAATAATCCTGAAACATTCTTTTGGTCACCATGTATATACATCTCTGGTAGTTTGTTTCTAAGGTGTGCATATGTTTAGACTGATTGGATACAGCCAAACAATATTCCAAAGTTGTTGTGCCAGTTTGTATTTCTACTCATCTGTGTGTTCTTGTCATGTTTCCATCTTTCCTTTAAAAATATAGATTTAATATTATCCATTAACTAGTTAATCCAATGATAGACTGCCATAAAATTTCAGATGGAAAATTTCTCTTCATGTATATAAACCTCTCAAACTGCTAGAGGCTGAAAGTCTGCTCTTTAGATCAAAAAGATACAACACAGCACCTCATATGCTACACACACTTGTAGAAGTTTGAATCAATGAAGTCAGAAGAAAAGAATCAGGAAAAATATCATTGAGGGACTCAATTGCAAAAGTTTACTTAAATACATAGGTATATCCAATTAAAAAACTTAGGAAGAAATATTTAATAAAATGTGTGTGTGTGTACATACGTGCATTCACATTCACAAAGTTGATTTTGTTTGAAATATGTAATAAGATGATTAATTTGATGCTAATGTCATTATCAATAAGTAATAGCTATAAATAGCTTTTAATGACCATTGTTTTTGAAGGGCAGATTCTGTGGCAGATTCACTTTTTTCTTCCATATTGTATTTAGTGACAGTAGTGAAATCAAAACAAGTAGTCCTACACTTCTCAGAAGTGTATTGTATCTAGCTAAATTCTTTATTTAGAACTTCAGGAGAGGTTTGATGAGAAGGAAAAATAGATTAAGAAAAGGCATGTTTACATGTGAGAATGAAGTTTGCTTACTGGCTGTGCTTTGGGTACTATTTTACTTTTAATCTTTCCATCCCCACCATTGCCAAAATATTTTCCTGGACATCAATAATTAAACTACAGTTTTCTAATCTTTCCTTCTGCTGAAATTGTGAGATTTTCACATGTGGACATAGAATCTCTCATTGACATATTTTCAGGTATTGATAATTTTTCTGCTTGCTGTTCTGAATGGACAGATTGAATTAAACTAGCATGTCTTTTAAAATAGCTCAATAAGTAGAACATTTTTTAAAAAGTTTATCTCATTGGATAGATCTGAACTCCACATTTTCTGCTGATAACCAGCATCCAGTGCAAGGTATATGGGTGTAAACCTGTATTCCTAGTACATGGGAGGCTGAAGCAACAGGATCATGAATCCAAGGCCAGTCTGGACTATGAAGCAAGGATCAGGTTACCCTACCTTGTCTCAAAGCAATGTAACATCTGTTGGTCTTGTGGTTTTTGTTTTTGTTAGGTGATTGTTTATCTAATTATTTTTTTTTTCTTTTTGGTTTTTGAGACAGGGTTTCTCTGTGTAGCTTTGCGCCTTTCCTGGAACTCTCTTGGTAGCCCAGGCTGGCCTCGAACTCACAGAGATCCGCCTGGCTCTGACTCCCGAGTGCTGGGATTAAAGGCGTGTGCCACCACCGCCCGGCTATCTAATTATTCTTTATCAATAAAATCTCAGGAGTTAGATATTGGGGTAAGAACCTGAATGATCAGAGAAGCGGTGGAGAAATGACCAGTAACCTCCTATCTTTCTCCATGAAAAAAGGGCCAAGACCCTCTCTAAGCCCTGCCCTACTACTTCTTGTCTATCTATCCTCAGTCCTCCAAAAACTCTATGTTTAATTTTGGTCAGCTAGTAGCTAACTCTGCCCTCTGATTCAAAGCAAACTTATTATCAGAATGTGATCAAAACATCACACAACACTTAGGAGCTTGAGGAGGGACAGAATTTCACTGAGTAGACATAGATAACCTAGAATTTATGGTCCTGAGCACTGGAACTACAGGTTTGTGTCATCACACCCAGATTACTCTTGTGATTTTAAACTCAATCCCTCAGGCACTACTTAGACACTCCACATAAGATGTGCCAACAAACAGAATAACAAGGAAATGGTAAGATTCACTGTCAGAATTATCTTTAGTGTGTTCAAAGCAGAAACAGACATTTTTTTTTCATTTGAGAACTTTGTAAGGACTGCTTTAGAATCTGATTTCTTTCTACTTGTTTGTCATGAAGATGGGGACATTGGTTTTGGTGGAGACTTCTCTTCCTTCCTAAATTTAGAAAGCATCTAAGATATGCTGGGTTTCAGATACACAGATGAGTCATGGAACCAGCAGGATTCTGGAATTCAATTTAATGAGGAAATTCTAAATTAAACTTCCACTCAAAGAAAGTAAGTGATTGCATTTCTTCAAAGGGGATTTTTACAGCCAGTTCTTAATTCTGTATGAACTCATTGACTAGTCAGTTAGATTGACTAGGCCACTTAAATTTTCTTTTACCCTACTGAATTCTAATTTATAGATGTTTCTTTGGTCATCATAAGCTCCAGAGGATAAGAAAGAAGGTACAAGTCTAATAAAATTCTACTTTGGCAAAATTATCCTAATTAGATTAAGAAGGTGAGAAATGAAGTGAATAAAAATGCTATAGACCAATACATTTTCATAGTCTCTGAGCTTGAAACATTTTGGTATTAAAAAGAGTAACCAAAGCTTAAATCAATAACTCAAAGAAAATACCATGGGCTTTTGAAAATGTTCAGAGTTGAAATATTTTGAGATTGTGTTCTAAGATCCTTGAGGCAAGAGAACAAATTGGTAGATAGAGACTGAAGTTTTCCTGTGAAGTAATAAATACTCCTATCCTAAACTAGTTTAGAAAGAGGCTCATTCATCTGAACTGTATACTATTTTACTGGCTCACTTGTGGGAATTTAGAGATTTTGGTAAACACAGATTAAAATATAAGTTAAGAATAGAATGAATTGGAAGTGCTTACTGGAAAAACATAGAGGAAAATTAGCAAAACTGACAGTTATGATGAGCTTAGGGTTCCCAGACCTTCTGTCTTAGAAATCTACATTCTAGCTCCCTATTTACTTTGAGAGCTTGAAAAAACCCAGAATTTCCTATTCATAGTTTTTCTATTTCATATTAAGACAATTTCTTCTCTATGTAACACACATCTTTTACTATAAAGAATTGACAATATTCCAAATGGAAACTTTTTTAAAGATTATTTTTTAAATGTACCGTTAAACAAAAACCTTTTGGGAGAATGAGATTAAGGGCTACAGAATTTCCCATTTGAGAATTCTACAGCATGAGGTGATATTTTAATCTGGAAGCATACTGAGGGGAAAGTGGCAAAAGGAAAGTACAGAGAGAAAGGAAGAAGATGGAATGTGCACTGAATACTTAACTTGCACTGGCCGCATTATACTATTAAACCACTTACTAGCTCCTTAAACCCATGAGAGTGTTACTGTTTACTTTATTTTACAGGTGAAAAGATAAGGCTTGAGGCAGTTAAGGAATACACATGAAAACATATAATTAGTAAAAGTCTCAGACAAGATTGAATAAGTATGACTTTGTCCTTGAATTTGGGTTTTAATAGCCCACAACAGTGGCTGTAATTTGTCTATTGTAAGATACCTTAATATCAGAAAATAGGAAATGGGAAACCTGAATGATTCAGTCTGAGTATAACACACACTTAGAAAAATTTGAACTGATGTAGAGAAAAGTCAGGAAAAATTGTCATTGTATTGCTCAATTGTAAAAGCTTATTTAAATACAATAGATGTATCCAAACCCTAGGCATGAGATTTTTCATAAAATTTGAAGAAAACTTTCCTTTCCAACAACTCTACAACTTTCTTGATTGACTATCAAGTGATGTGTTTAATTATTCTCCATTAAACAAAATTAGGAATATGTAAAATGAATTGAATGGTGATATTTTATTTGTATTGAAATGTGATTTTATTTGTATGTTAATAAATAAAGTTGCCTGGGGGTCAGAGCTAATAGCAAGCCATAGCAGAAGCCGGGCAGTGGTGGTGCATGCCTTTAATCCCAGCACTTGGGAGACAGAGCTAGGTAGATCTCTGTGTGTTTAAGGATACCACCAGCATGGAGACACACGCCTTTAATCTCAATACCAACCATAGAAGACCTGGAGGTCTGTATAGATGAGCAGTGACGAGGAGGTCATGTGGTTGGGTTTACAACCAATGAGAAGGCAGAATAGAAAGTCAATAAAAAGGACAAACACACAGGAAGTAGTTCTCTTGCTGAGGAGGACAGCAGCAGCAGTGAAGGGTAAGGTTTTTAGCTCTTAGCTTTTGCTCTGACCTCTTGGGCTTTTTAACTTTGCAACTGGCTCTGTGTTTCTTATTTAACAAGACGGTTACATCTACAGAATTGTGTTTATCTTATAGCTTTAGATGACTGTCTTAGGGTTTCTATTGTTGTAGTAAAACACCATGACCAAAATCAACTTGAGAAGGACAGAATTTAATTCAGCTGATAACTTGTAGTCCATTATCCAGGAAGTTGGAGCAGGAACTGAAGGCAGGAAACTGGAGGAAAAGAACTAAGCAGATGGAGGAATGCTGCTTATTGGCTTGTTCCTCATGGCTTGTCCAGCCTTCTTTCTTATAGTGCCCAGGACCACAAGCTCAGAGATGGCATGACTCATGGTGAGCTTGGGCCTCCCACATCAAATATCAATCAAGAAAATACACCACAGGAATGCCCACAGGCCAATCTGATGGATGCATTTTTTCAACTGGGGCTCCCTTTTCCAAAATAACTCTAGTTAAAATAACTCTTACTGTGTTGTCAAATACCCAGTAAAGGTCTAAATGCTTAAATTTTGCTTTACCACAATGAAATTGGTTAAAATTTCACTTTTCAGACAAGCTTTAGATAAGACAAATGAAATGTGTTTCTATAGTCCTGGGAATGTTCCACGTTTTTGGAAGAAAGGATTTGTGAAGATCAAAGAGCCAGGCTGAAAGTGTAAGTATATTGAGACATACTGGAGGGATATGTGTCCTCCTAGGCTTTCCCTCTCTAGTATGGAAGAAGTATCTATAACATGGTAAGAAAACTGTGTCTGTTTATCTATATAAGTTAATAAATTAGATATAACAGGATCCAGTATTTTCATGCCACAGAAGAGAGACCCAAACATGGAAGTGGAAAGTCTAGGATAAAATTGTGGTATTGAATGGAAATTTTAAAAAAAGGATTATCCATACAATTTACCTATGATTATGTATATGTATATATGTACATGAGCATTCATGTGAATAATGAGAAATGGAGAAGATATGTGTATGTGTACATGTATGTCTGTATGCACAATATATATTGACATAAGTATTATTAGTGCTGTTCATTGAAAAATTCTAGAAGTAATGATGCCCAAGTAGCAATGAGGACTCTAATCATTCAAATGGTGATTTCTAAATAATATTCTCCAGTAAGCAAATAAGGATCAACTGGAAAAAAATAGCCGATATCAGAGCATATTCAAAATTGAAGGAGCTCTAAGTGGTCAACTTTGAAGAAATTTGAGCATAAACAATGACCAACCATGGTGCTACATACCTATAATCCCAATGCTCAGAAGGCCGGGACACTAGGACTACAAATTCTTGGGCTCAAAGTTAGACCTTGTCTCTAAAAAAATTACAAAGTTAAGTAATGATAGTAATTGATAATTTTATGTCTATAAATAAAAATAATATGCAAATCCACAAATATAAACTAATAGATGAATAAATGACAAAGGGAAATTTCTTAATTCCTGTATAATTTTAATTTACAAATATCAACAAAGTTATGGAATTGGGAAAAAAATCACCATTTAGTAATAATAAGTTACTGAAAAGCTACCAAAAGTTACTAGTGAGCAAACTAGTGGATTATCATTCATTTGTTATAGTATACAGACCTAGTCTCAGTACCTCTCTGCAATTTGTCAGTTAAAAGTGGGACTTTCCATTGTAAAAGTTGTTCAACACTACCACGACTAAGTGATAAAGGAAACTTCACTAATGTCAATTTGAAAATGATGTCATATTGTCAGAACACGGACAAAGCACTGACATGTGGTGAACAATGCTTGGGAGAACTGTGAGAGAGGTTCCAGAAAAAAAATGGCAGAGGGCCTTTTACCTCAAGTGCATTTTGTTCCCTGGATTGTTCTTGGATGTGACTTCGTGCCTCCTGTACAAACATTTGCATTCAATTTATAAGACATGTTTATTCTTGTTGGATGTCAGAACACAGCTAGAGAAGTCAATCTGGTCAGTGTGCACTGAATCTGGATATGGCCTTCTGTCTTGCTTTCTTGCTTTCCCAGATATTTCTATTGTGTTTAAACTGGTCTGTCCTGAGAAAGTTCTGGAAAAGGGCTGCTCTATTACTATTTAGTATGTGCTTAGTGATGTTTATTGACGTTTTTCTGATCATGTTTTTCTGAACTCAACCTTCCTGGGAGCATTGCTTTCTTTGTTACATTCATGTATAAAAGTACACCAAAACTGAAGTAAGGCTGTCGACAGTATTAGACTGATAGTGCACCCCATTCTTTTCACTCCTCAGATCCCAGGTCCAGCAGACAAGATCTGCACAGTTCGGCTGAAAAGTTGACACATGGCTCTTTATTTAATATACTAATTCTGATTCAATCCAGGCCCCACATCTTATAGTATAAACTGATTTTAAGGCTGGTAAGATGGTGTATCTGCCAAGCCTGACAACCTGAGTTTATCCCTGGGATACACATGGTGGAAGGAAAGGACTGGCTTTCTACCACAAGATGTCCTCTGACCTCCACACATGCCCAGTGCAAAGTGCATGCCCCTCCCACCATAAATAATTGTAAAAATAATTTTGATATCTAAAATCACCTATACAGCTTTGGGATTGACCTGACTGGGCCAACCAGGAATGAAGAAATGACAGATATACAGACAGAATAGCTGGGATTGGGTGGGCCGTGAGTTCTGATGGTGACATGTGAGCAGATTAGAAATTCAAAGCATTTATGTTATATAAAGCTGAAGGAGGAGGCTGGCTTATTATGTACAGATGACAAAAATAGAACATTGGTTAGCTACTCTCTGTAGGAATGTCTTTATAGGGGAGTAGTCTCAGGATACAGTCATTGTGGAGGAAGAAACCATAGTTGATACTTTCTGCATGTAGTAATTTTCACTAAAAGTCAACTGTCAACATCTGTCCTCAGACCAGGGAAAGGCTTGCCATTTTCATGGGTCTGAGGCATTGCCATTCTTGACATGGCTGTGTTCATATCATGAATGTTCATTCATATAGCAGTATACTCACTTCTAATAGATGTCTTCATTCATATAGTTTAGAAAGGGAAAACAATCTACTAGGCTTATAACAAAAAGAGACAAAAGTAGTAGTCCCTAACTCTCCTTCCTTCTCTACTTCCTAAAACGTTTGTTTTAGTTGTTTATTTGGCTTGTTGTTGTTGTTTTAAGACAAGGTCTCACTAGGTAGTAAAGACTGGCCTGGAACCTCTAAAGTCAGCCTGCCAATTGTTAGGGTTATAAGTATAGTTATGCCTAACACCTATATATTTCCTAAAATATGTCTATACTTAAAAAGAAATGATTTCTCCTATAAAAGACAAAAAAAATGTCACCTCAAAACATGACATGACTGTGGGAGACCAGAATAAGCTGCATCAAAATATCTATCTTTGGCCTGAAGATTATTTTGGGCATACTATTTTGGAAAACTGCAGACAAGCAGATGCTCTGAAAATAGAGGTTACTCAATGGGAAATCTCCATTTATGAGGGTGTTTTCTTGTCTTTCCCAGAAAAAGGATAACTAAATAACTCAGAGATTCTAATAAATGAGGAAAGCACTACATCATGTCTGTATGATAAAACTTAACCTTCTTTCCTATGCTTTTCTTGGGTGTGTCCTTATTAACTGGATCGCCCAACACACATTTTAAGTTTCAGTTTAAGATGGTATTTATTGCTGAATATATGTATTTCTATTGAATATATAATATCCAAAATACATAAATTCAAGAGATACTATCCCTCTAACCGATGTGTCATTGGTAAAAAAAAATATTTTCCCATTCTGAATGTGGCCACTTTGTTAAATGGATGTGCCTTTTCCATGCAGAAGAGTCTCAGTTTCATGAGGTCCCATTAATTAATAGTTAATCTCCTGCCTGCACTAATGGTGTTCTGTTCAGAAAGTCTTTTCCTGTGCAAATGTGTCAAGGTTATTCCTCAATTTCCCATGTGGCAGGTTCAGTGTACCTGGTTTTATGTTGAAGTCTTTGGTCCACTTGGAGTTCAGTTTTGTGCAAGGTTATAATTATGTATTTGGATTCTTCTAACTGCAACCATACAGTTTGACCAGCACCATTTCTTGATGATACTCTTTCTTCCAGGGTATATTTCTGGCCTCTTTGTAAAAAATCATGTGTCCAGAGGTATGTGGATTTGTGTCTGGGTCTTCAATTTGATTCCATTGACCAATGTGTCTGTTTTGTGTCAATATCATGCTGCTTTTATTACTATAGCTTTATAGTACAAATTAAAGTAGGGGATGGTGATACTTCATACAATTTCTTTTATTATTCAGGATGGGGCTGGTAGCCTGGAATTTTTTGTGTTTCCATATGAAGCTGAAAATTGTTCTCTCAAAACCTATGAAGAATTTAGTTGGAATTTTGATGAGGATTGCATTGAATCTAGAGGATGCTTTTGGTAGGATGGCTATTTTTACTATGTTAATCTTACTTATCCATGAGCATGGTAGATCATTCCATCTTCTGATATCTTCTTCAATTTCTTTCTTCAATGACTTGAAGGTTTTATCAAACAAGTCTTTCACATACTTGATTAGAGATACTCCAAGATAGTTTATATTATTTGAGGCTATTGTAAAAGGTGTTGTTTCCCTTATTTCTTTCTCAATTTGTCATTTGTATATAGGAAGGCTACTGATTTTTGTGGGTTAATTTTGTATCCAGATATTTTTCTGAAAGTATTTATCTATTCTATGAGTTTCCTGGTAGAATTTTTTAGGTTCACTTATGTATACTATCATATCATCTGCAAATACAGATATTTTGACTTCTTCCTTTCCAATTTGTATTCCCTTCATCTCCTTCAGTTGTCTTACCCCTCTAGCTAAGACTTCAAGTACTATATTGGATAGGTATGGAAAGAATGGACAACCTTGTCTTGTCCCTGACTTTAGTGGAATTGCTTTGATTTTCTCTCCATTTAAGTCAGTGTTGGCTATGGGCTTGCAGTAAACTTCATACCTTCCTTATGCTGAGGTATGTCCCTATATCCCTAATCTCTCTGGGACTTTTATCATGAAGGGATGTTATATTTTGTTAAAGGCCTTTTCTGCATCTAATAAGATGATCATGTGTTTTTTGTCTTTCAGTTTATTTATATGGTGGATTACATTTCTCGATTTACAGATGCTAAACCATCCTTTTGTCTCTGGGCTGAAGCCTACTTGATCATGGTGAATGATATTATTGATGTGTTCTTAGATTTCATTTGAAAGTATTTTAGTGAGCATTTTTTCATGTGTGTTTAAAAGGTAAATTGGTCCACAATTGTCTTTTTTGTTGGGTCTTTATGTGATTTGGGTATCATAGTGACTGTGGCCTTGTCAAATGAATTGGGCAATGTTCCTTCTGATTCTATTTTGTGGAATAATTTGAGGAATATTGGCTCTTCTTTAAGAAAATGATAGAATTTTGTGCTGAAACCATTTGGCCTTGGGCTTTTATTGGTTAGGAGACTTTTGATGACTATTTCTATTTCACCAGGGGTTATATGTCTCTTTAAATTGCTTAAATCTGATCTTTTTTTTAATTTTGGTTAGTGGTATGTATCAAGAAAATTTTCCATTTCTTTTAGATTTTCCAATTTGTTGGAGTACAGGTTTTTAAAGTATGTCCTTATTCTCTGGATTTCCTCAGTGACTCATGCTATGTCCCCCTGCTCATTTCTGATTTTGTTAATTTGTACCTTCTCTCTCCACTCTTTAATTAACTTGGATAAGGGTTTGTCAAACTTACTGGTTTCTCAAAGAACCAATTATTTGTTTCATTGATTCTTTGTATTAGTTTTTTATTTGTTCATTTGTTTGCTTCTGTTTTTATTGATTTTATCCCTGAATTTGATTATTTCTTGCCTTATACTCATTTTTATATGATTTCTTCTTTTTACCCTAGAGCTTTCAGGCGTACTGTTAAGTTGCTAGTATGCGATCTTTCCATTTCTTTTTCTTTTATATAGGCACTTAGTGCTATGAACTTGCCTCTTTGAACAGCTTTCATTATGTCCCATTAGATTGGGTATGCTGTGTATTCATTTTATTCAACTCTAGAAAGCCTTCCTTTTTTTTCCTTAATTTCTGTCTTGACCCACTTTTCACTTGGTAGAGAGTTGCTCATTTTCTATGAGTTTGTAAACTTTTTTTTGTATCTTTTGTTGTTGATATTCAGTTTGATATGTGGTGATCAGATAGAATGCAGGGTGCTATTACATTTTTCCTATATCTTTTGAGACTTGTTTTGTGTTTTAATATGTCGTCAATTTTGAAGAAAGTTTTGTGAGGCACTAAGAAGGTTTGGGTGAAAAGTTCTGTAATTATGTTAGGATCATTCAGTGTATAACTTCAATTAGCTCCAGCATTTCTTTGTTTAATTTTTGTCTAGATGACCTGTCTATTGGTTACAGTGGGGTATTGATGGCTCCCACTATCAGTGTGTGAAGATCAATATGTGATTTAAGATGTAGAAGTATTTACTTTACAAACTTGTTTTGGGGGCACAGATGTTAAGAACTACAATGTCCTCTTGGTGGATTTTTCCTTTGATGAGTATGTATTGTCCTTCTCTAATACTTCTGACTAGTTTTTGTTTGAAATCTAATATTAAAATGGCCAAACCAGTTTGCTTCTAAGGTCCATTTGCTTGGAATATCTTTCTCCAATCCTTTACCCTGAGATAATATCTATCTTTGATGTTGAGGTATATTTCTTGTATGCAGCAGAAGGATAGATTCTGTTTTCCCATCCATGCTGTTAGTCTGTATAATTTTAATGGGGAATTGAGACCATTAATGTTGAGAGATATCAATAATGAATGATTGTCAGTTCCTATTATTTGGAGGAGCAGGAGGAAAAAATGAAGGTCTGCAGCTAGCCTACACACTTTCCTGGCTGGAATGGCATGTGCGTTCTCTGAGAAATATTTAAATATTGAACTGAAAATTTTGGAAGTCTTGCTGGAAGGTGAGTGTGAAAATGCATTATATAGACAAATTCCTAGTATCATAGTACTAAGGGATCCCCAATATATTTATTGGCTTTACCTACTAGAAATTCCACCACGCCCTCAAAGTTAAAAAATCTAAGAAAAACCCCTTTCTGGCTTTGTCATGGCAAGTATAATCATTTAAAAATCTTTCTTATAATAAATGTCTAACCCTTAAGGTGAAGGAAACTCTGCCAAAGCCTAATCTTCCCTTGTACTTCTTACTCCAGGCACCTCTAGGCTTTCTTTCTCATGTACATACATACATCATACATACATGCATATGGATGGATGGAGGGAGGGAAAGAGGAGGGAACATAGACAATGGGGATCGGACTTTCGGGAAATAAGGGAGGAAGCAATGGGAATATACCACTGTGACAAGGGGGCAGCTATAACTAACTGAAGAAATGTTTTTGAAGTCTACCTCATTGAGACATGAGTCATGAAAAGATTACAATTAAATTTAAGAGTTAAGAGAGCTCCGTGCATTTCCTCTTTGCACCACAGAGAATATACCACTAAAGCTATTTAGTCCTTGTTGTTTGAGTCATGCTAAAGTGAAAGGGGTCAAATTCACACTTTGAAAAGACAGACCAAGAATCAAAAATAGACTAAGATATGGCACAGATGCTTAGAATCATTGCACTGGGATTTGAAAATATGCATGCAGGATTATCATAGTAAGGAAAGATGTACACAGCATATATTAACAGATGGGTAATGTATTCAGAGAGAAGAAAATTCGATGACTCAAAAGAAATGTTGGAAATCAAAACTGCTGTGACAGAAATGAAGGATACCTTTAGTGGAGTTATAAGCAAATTTGCTTGGGCCAAGAAAAAAATCAGTGAGATTTTAACTGGACAAACAGAGACATCTCAACCTGAAAAGGAGGTAGAAGTAAACTCAGACTGTCCAGCATCTATTGTACAATACTAAATGATACTATACGTGTATCATTAGAATACTTGAAAAAAGAAAGAAAAAGAAAAGGACATAAGAGTGTTTGAAATATGAGCTGAGAACATTCAAAAATGACAGAAAGCAAATAACAGATCCAAAAGTCTCAGTGAACACCAAAGGAAAAATTATAAAATCCAAAACAAACAGCTTTTCATATCTAGGCATATAAAATGCAAAATCAATAATAAAGAGACAATATTGAGAAAATTCATAGGAAACAAAATAATTTTCAAAGAAGAACAGGAATTGTAGGAGACTTCATACCACAATCCATTCTGGCAAGAAAAGAATAGCATGAGCCAGCTAAGATGGAACATTTTTGAAATCCCAGCACTTGAGTGGCTAAGCAGGAGGATCACAAGTTTGAGGCTAGTACATACACAACAAGCTCTGTAACTATCTTAGAAACATACTGACATCCTGTTTCAAAGTAAGCAAACAAATACT
>CABHPR010148380.1:4990-39650 GCA_902168415.1 Peromyscus melanophrys | reverse complement strand
AGAGAGAGAGAGAGAGAGAGAGAGAGAGAGAGAGAGAGAGAGAGATTGAGTGTCTGTGCTGGGATTTTGTCTGGTTTGAAACTGCAGGTCTTGTGCATGCTGTCATGGTCTCTGTAGCTAGAGTTTTCCTGCCTGGTCCACGGTCAGGATAAATCTCTGTCACCCGCCAGTCCCGCAGCCGCTCAGACCCAACCAAGTAAACACAGAGACTTATATTGTTTACAAACTGTATGGCCGTGGCAGGCTTCTTGCTAACTGTCCCTATATCTTAAATTAATCCATTTCTATAAATCTATACCTTGCCACATGGCTTGTGGCTTACCGGCATCTTCACATGCTGTTTGTCATGGTGGCGGCTGGCAGTGTCTCCTCAGCCTTCCACTTCCCAGAATTTTCTCCTCCTTGTCCCGCCTATACTTCTTCCTGCCTGACCACTGGCCAATCAGTGTTTTATTCATTGACCAATAAGCAACATGTTTGACATACAGACCATCCCACAGCAGGTCTCTGTCAGTTGATGTGTGCATCAGCCCTGTGGTGTCTGGAAGATTCTGTTTCCTTGGTCATCCATTATTTTGGGTCTTACAACTTTCTCATTCCTCTTCCACATAGAACCTGAGCCTTGCAGGGAGGGCTTTGATAAAGACATCCTATTTAGGGCTGAGTGCTCCAAGTCGCTCACTCTCTGCATGTAGTCCATTTGTGGGTTTCTGTGTTAATTACCATCTACTGCAAGAAGAAGCTTCTCTGATACTTATTGAGTGATGTACTGATGAACCAAGTTCAGCAGCTAAATAATCAATAAATAAATTGAATAAAAAGGGACACATTAACTCTCACTTTCATAGAGTGCATTTTAATAATTGGAGGTAATTACTAATGTTCTAACTTGGTGTGACCACTAGATCTGTCACACTGTCTTTTCTATTATTACTGTAAATGATGTGTGTGTAGGTATTCATGCCATGGTGTGTGTGTAGGTTGAGGGTAACTCTGTGGAACTGGTTTTTTCTTTTTTATTTGGGTTCTGGCGATTGAACTCAAGTTGTCAGGCTTGCATCCTCGGACAGAGACCACATGTACTATCTGAGCCATTTTGCCAGCACAACGTGTTATTACACTTTGACCTACTTCATCACCCCCCACCGCCCGCACCTGTGCCCTCTGGTTCATTCTTGCTGGGTCCTTCCTCCTGGTGATGTCCCACTCCTAGCTTTCCTGTTGCACCTACCCAGACTCCAAATTAAACTTTTATAATCGATATAAAATATCAGAACAGGTGCAATGGATTGTAACAATCGTATTCAGAACACTTGACATGTTCTCATTGCTCAAGGTAGAAAAAATTGAAAACACAATTCACACCTCATGTATGCAAATTCTTTCATTCCTTTGAGTATTAGTGGGCATTTTATAATTTCCAACACAGACTGGGTGTCCTAGTTAGGATTTCTATTGCTGCAATGAAACACTTGGCCATAAAGCAAGTTGGGAAGGAAAGGGTTTATTCAGCCTACACATCCACATTGCTGTTCACTACTGAAGGAAGTTGGGACAGGATCCTGGAGGCAGGAGCTGATGCAGAGGTCATGGAGTGGAGCTGCTTATTGTCTTGCATCCCCTGACTTGCTCAGCCTGCTTTCTTATAGAACCCAGGACCAATAGCCTAGGGATGGAACCAACCACCATGGGCTAGGCCCTCCCCCATCAATCACTAATTGAGACAATGGTTTATAGCTGGATCTCATCATGGCTTTTCCTCAACTGAGGATCCTTTCTGATGACTGGATTGTGTCAAGTTGACATGAAACAATCCAGTTACTGGTGAAGCTACTGCTCTGCCCGTGGGAGCCCATTTAGGTTCCTCGTGGCTTTACCTAGCAGGTCCGCATAGAGAGGATGATTGGACCATGTGCATGGTCACCAGGTGTCTGAGATAGTCTGCACTCGGCTGTGCTGGGGGGAGGTCTTTTGCTCCAGCCCTTGGCATTCCTTTAAAAGCCCTTTGGCAGAGAAAGTCAGAGCCCGATAGATTAGGATCCAGGCCCTCCTGAGGCTATTCTGTATTTTTTTTTTTTTTTGGTTTTTCGAGACAGGGTTTCTCTGTGTAGCTTTGCACCTCTCCTGGAACTCACTCTGTAGTCCAGGCTGGCCTCGAACTCACAGAGATCCACCTGCCTCTGCCTCCCAAGTGCTGGGATTAAAGGCGTGCGCCACCACCGCCCGGCTTATTCTGTATTTTCTATCTGTTTCCTCTCCCCTCTAATTTTATCTAATATTTCCTGCTGTTCCTATTCAAGAGTACCCTAGGGAAAAGTGGGGGTGGGATGCCCCTCGATGGTGCCAGCGAACAGGGACAAAGACAAAGACAAAAAAGACAAAAAGTCCAGAGTACTTGGGGAAAGTAGAAGTTAGGTCCTGCCAGGAAGCAGTGGGGCTGGTCCAGTTTAGTAGTGAGAAAGAGATGTAAAATGAGTCAGGGAGGTTTATCCTCAGGAGAAAAAGGAAAAAGGGACTGAAAGGATGTCCAAATAGAAGGCTGCAGCATAGAATCTTCTCTATCAAGGTTTCTCTCTTTCTGTTTCTCTCTTAATTTCTGTCTATGAAAAATAAGGAGGAGGATAGATTGTAGTAATATAGCTTTGAAAAACTTAGAAAAGTAGGGTGTAGGAATATAGCATAAAGAAAAAACTTGGGGTAAAATAGAATATGATAAGAAACTAGGCAGAGAAACTATGTCTTTAATTTTCTAACTATGGGGCTATGAACACAAACTGAGAAAAATTAGAAGAAGAAACAGGGAGAAAAAGACTCCTGTGGGAAGCTTTTCATCCCAAGCATCAGGAGAAAGTAATTTTCCCTGAGGCAAAATGTGGGTGTAATAATAATCCAAAGTTTAGAAGTTTGGGGAAAACTTGGTAGTCGTTCTCTCTCAAACTGAAAGCTTTCTTGGGAAAAACTTAATCTCTCTCTCTAAAAAAGCTAAAAGCCTTTCAGAACTTTCTCTCTCAGATTCTCTTTCTGTAAGGACAGAAATAAGAATTACCTGGAGATATTAGTATGGGAAATCACCTGTGATTCACTCTAGGAAAAAACAACAAACCTCTTGGAACAGGGCAAAACTTCTCTGCTAAGTTCTGTCTTTCTTTCAAGTTGGGAAAGCAGTAGTTACTTCGGACCCTATCCAGAAATCCCTCTGCAGCTAGAGCCTAGCCTTAGACATGGGAAAGTCAGGCAGAGGAAGCAGTAAAGCCCAGCTGCGTCTGCAACTGTGATGCAGTGTCTGAGGGAAGATCCAAGCCAGGACAGGATGGAGAAGGGACAGATTCCTCCTGGAGAGGTGCAGGACCTGGGGAAAGTTGCTAGAGTCTGAGGCAGATTCAGGGAGAGAAGCCCCTACCTCCAGAAGCAGTGAGCAGAGGAACAGAGCTGCAGCCTGAGGCATCTGAAGCTCTGCATCTGAAGGGGAAGGAACAAGCAGGTTGAGATAAAGATCTATGAGGGAAAGTCTCTCTGAAGGAGCTGTAGGAAAGCTTTGAGTGCTTTCATTCCTTTTCACTG
This sequence comes from Peromyscus melanophrys, assembly GCA_902168415.1. Classification (NCBI taxonomy): domain Eukaryota; kingdom Metazoa; phylum Chordata; class Mammalia; order Rodentia; family Cricetidae; genus Peromyscus; species Peromyscus melanophrys. The sequence continues at coordinate 36,089 of CABHPR010148380.1, read as the reverse complement.
ACTGGCTGGGGCAGATGAGCAAGCCTCAAGGGAATTTTGGTATCAGGAGTGTCTGCCTCACTGTGTGTTCATGGGCATACATGACTCTGATCTGGGGCCGGTACCAGATGAAAGAAAAATACCTATTAAGGCCAGTTCAGGGAGAACAGAAATATTTTGACTCAAGAAAACTCCTGTGCCGGGCGTTGGTGGTGCACGCCTTTAATCCCAGCACTCGGGAGGCAGAGCCAGGCGGATCTCTGTGAGTTTGAGGCCAGCCTGGGCTACCAAGTGAGCTCCAGGAAAGGCACAAAGCTACACAGAGAAACCCTGTCTTGAAAAAAACCAAAAAAAAAAAAAAAAAAAAAGAAACCTCCTCTAGTAAAGAAAAAAGCTCGTTTGCTCTTGATTGTCAATACAAAAGCAGGTCCAGTAAAAGGGAACTAGAAGTTGGCTCTCAGACCCAAAAGGAATTATGGGAAATGGAGTCTAAAAGGTATTTCATAACAGCAGGCCAATATAGAGAAAGGCTTTCTGGGAAATGTAGATTTGCATCTAAAAATGGCAATACTGTCCAGAAACTCTTTTTTCAGCTCAAAATGAATTTCCTTTCCTAAGCATTGCTAGAAAGCTTAGATTTACTTCCCAAAAAGCTGAGAGCAAACAAACAGCTTGCCTCACAGCAGAGAATTAAAACAAAAAAAGCTTATGAGATTGAGTTGTGTTTAAGATTCCAGAGAAACATTGATATCATTAAAAACTGCTCATGGTAAACTTAAAAAAACAGCTTTTAAAAAATTAAGAAGGAGGAAAATTGTCTGAGAGTTTGTTGAGTGTCAGCTCCAGGATATGGAACTTTCAGCTGTGATGCTTTTGGCTGTACAGGCTCCTTTGAGAAAGTGCCTTATATTGCCTAATAGCTTCACAGAATGCTTTTTTACAGTAGCTGGATGACAAAGAGCTATCTACCTATAAGGGCAGTGAAGTCACTTAGAAATACATTATGCTCTTAGAAGGTTTTTCTTCTCATTCTCTTTTCTTCCTTTTTGGGTTTGATAACCAACAGTTTATTCTTATTTCTATTTCCTAAATGAAGTTTGTAGAAAATTATTCTCTGTCTTGTTGGAAGGTGTTAAATCTCTTCTAGGTGTTAAGAAAGCTCTTTTAGGTGTTTGCTAAGTTAGATATTTGCTAATGATAGCCCTATAGAGAGTTTGCCAAGAGATTCTTCCTAGTGTAAATTAGTTTTGTTAAGAGTAAGAAGTATCTTTGCTAAGGTAGTCCTATAGAGTTTCCTTAAGAATATAAGCTTGTGCCGGGCGGTGGTGGTGCACGCCTTTAATCCCAGCACTCGGGAGGCAGAGCCAGGCGGATCTCTGTGAGTTCGAGGCCAGCCTGGGCTACCAAGTGAGCTCCAGGAAAGGCGCAAAGCTACACAGAGAAACCCTGTCTCGAAAAACAAAACAAAACAAAACAAAAGAATATAAGCTTGTAAGAAGTAGAAATAAGTATATATTGAATGTGAGTTTGTGAAAAGTGTAAATGTTGGATGTGAGTCTAAATGCTTAATGTGAATTCATGTAGTAAAAGGCCATGCTAGTTGTAAATGTAAGTTTAAATAAGAAGTGTAAATAAAGTAAATCATAGAAATGAAGATTTACATATTAAGGTGGAATAAGCTTTAGGCCTAAAGATATTGTGTAGGCTTAAGAAAGACTTAGGTATAATAAGGTAGAATATAGGCTTTAGGTCTAGGGACATGGTGAAGGTTTAATAGAGGGATTATATGGTGGAGGTTTAATAAAAAAACTAATTCAGTAGGTTTTCCCAACCTGGGATGCAGAAATAGCATCCATAGCAGACTGCAAACATGGCATTTCCAGAAGCAGCCAACAACTGCAAAAAGCAGCTTCAGAAAGCAGCAGCAGAGCATGAGTTGCTGCTACAGCCAGGTGTCTGTGGCTGAGACCTGTGGAGCTGTGGTGATATTTTATTTGCGCTGAAATGTGATATTTTATTTGTATGTTAATAAATAAAGTTTGCCTGGAGATCAGAGGTCATAGCCAGCCATAAACAGAAGTCAGGCGGTGGTAGCACACTCCCTTAATCCTATCACAAGGCAGGCAGAGTCTCTGTGTGTTCAAGGACACAGCCAAGCATAGGGACACAAATGGCTCCAGAACATGGGGCAAGAATTTCCACCTAAAACCTGAGAAAGAAGATTCTAAAACTGAGCTAAAAACAGCTTCCTAGTTGTCTCTCTGAAATTAGCCACAGCCTGCGAGCTTGAGCTACTCCATGGCGGGTTCCTGGCCTGAGCACTTGACCTGTAATGAGGCATCTCCAAGCTGCACATTACGCTGCTGCTGTGTGGTGGATTTAGCCTTTGCTAATACATAAAAATAAAGAGGTTTCTGGGCTGCATGCTGCTTGGATAGAAGCATAGGCCCACTATGGCTGCCAGTGCTGGTGGTGAATTATCTCTACCATGTTGAAAAGCTAAATTGGGTGGAGCTAACAGCCAAGACTTCTGCTTCAGTACTAACCTCTGCAGTTTAAAGCAATAGTTACACAATAAGACAGATTCAGATGGAACAAGACTTTAAATGGTTTACAATGTGTGTAAAAATGTACATAGGCTTGCAAGAGAAAAGAAAAGGAATATTAAAGACAGTTATATTAAATAAATACAAAGTTTTAAGAAATAAAGTCTTTAAAAAGAAAGTAAAAGTAATATAAAAAACAAGTCACATAAAGATGGATTTCACACAGAGAATCTGGATTGTGCTGTCTTTGATATTTTTAACTGCAGAGAGACATTTGATTGTAAAGACAGTTGAATTAAACCGATATATATATTTTAAAGGTATCTTGACTTCAAAATTTGGATCTAAAGATATGTTGCTTTGGAAAGGAGGCTCTGCTTTTGTTTCCACAGAAAGCAAGAGGCTATGGATTTGTTCCAGATTAAGATACATCAGGTTTGACCAGCCAAGACCCCCTGAAAGGTCTCCGATGACATCATGGCCCAGATGATCCAACATCCAGAATGGTTTCAAGGCAACTGGCTCAGACAATACAGCCTTGCAGACTACTCCATAATCCTAAAGTTTTCTTTATGTCCCCATAAGAATACAGTGCACTCATCCAGTAGGAAGTAGCCTAGAAAACTATGCCCACATTCCCAAAAATTAGATTATGGATGTTTGTCTTTGTTTAGGTTGTTGGTTACAAATTGTTATTGGTCCTAGTCAATATCTTTCTAAAAAAAGAAAGGGGGATATGATATGGAAATATAGGATATAGAAATGATAGGATAAAAGGGTAGATTGTTAAACCTACTTTTAAAGAGCAACTTGCTTAAAATGTTTTACATTGCTGTAGATTTTAGTTTACTGATACAAATTTGAAGTTAATTTTGTTATACTGTATATCTATTTCTACTCTCATTGGAGGTATTATGTTTATGTAACTCATTTAAATTGTAATGGATAATTAAAAAAATCAGATTAATAATTAGTCTTCTATGATAGTCAGACTTGTAGCCATGTTAGTTTTCTAGGTATACATAGATATATTTCAGATAGATAGGTAATATTCAAACACTTCAAAGACCTATAGAATATGGCATTTAAAATGTTTTAAAAATTTAGACTTTCTGGACAGTGAGACATGTCTGCTCTTGGCAGCACCGGATTTACTTCAGAGAGGATGATGGGCATCGAAGACACTCTATATGGAGTTTTTCTTCTTCTTGGCAAAAATAGCCATTTGGGCAAGAAACTGTTCTTGCCTGGACTGCTTGATTGACTGGACATGCAGGACCCAGAGGAAGGTGACCACTGAACTTTGCTTGGCAAAATGGTCCTTCAGGTTCCTGCTTCACAGAGGAAACTGCCAGACATTCTACAGGACACAGAGAGAAGTGACTGAGAGACTCTAGGCCTGTGGGCTGCAGACAGATACCCCAACTTTACAGAGGAACTTTGGATGACTGTCCAGGCTGCCAGCTGTCTCTGTCTACTCTAGCAAGACTCCGGAAAGTTGCTTGCATCCTTCTCCTGTTTCTCAGGTAATATTATATCCTTCTGAGGTCTTTGATGTAGTTGAAGACTAGATAGCTACAATTTTCCTTAGTTATGATAAAAGATAGGTTAGATGTAAAACCTGAGACTCACAAATATAAGATAGATAGGATATCTTCTTTAATTTTGCCAAATACAAATAGACTAGATATTATAAATAGACTAGATATTGTAACTGTAATTCTTGCTTGATAATTGTTTTGTTATATGTAATTTTACTATGTGAAAGTTAAAACCTTCCTTTTTGAAAAAAAGAAAAGGGGAAGTGCTGTGGGATGCCCTGTATGCTGTGAAAATGTGTTGCTCTGATTGATTGATAAATAAAGTGCTGATTGGCCAGTAGCCAGGCAGGAAGGATAGGCGGGACAAAGAGAGAGGAGAATTCTGGGAAGTGGAAAGCTGAGAAAGAGCCGCTGCCAGCCGCTGCTGTGAGTAGCAACTGGTAAGCCACGAGTCATGTGGCAAGGTATAGATTAATAGAAATGGGTTAATTTAAGATATAAGAACTAGATAGCAAGAAGCCTGCCACAGCCATGCAGTTTATAAGTAATATCAGTCTCTGTGTGTTTACTTGGGTCTGAGGGCCACGGGATTTGGGCAGGAACAGGATAACTTCAGCTACAGATACACACCTTTAATCCCAGTACCAACCATAGAGCCCTGGAGGTCTGTATAGACAGGCAGTGACGAGGAAGTGATGTGGCTGGGCTTAAAGCCAATGAGAAGGCAGAACTGGAAGGCAATAAAGGCACAGGTTAGACAGGAAGAGGCTCTCTTGGGAAGCTGTGGTGACCTGTGTTTGGCTCTGTGTTTCTGATTTAATAAGACTGTTTAGAAATTTGTCTACAGTGGAGCGTCATAGCTTCCCAAGCAGCAGATGCCAAGAGCCAGCAAAAGCAGAGCCAGCACCAGCTGCGAGGTTCTGCGTGCTTTCTGACGTGAAAGAACCATGGTGGGAGGCTGCAGTCAGCCAGCCAGAGAGATATAGTTAGAAACTACACTCAACCTTGAGAAGCCCAGCTGAGACGGCATGCCAGGAGAAGGGTGAATGGCAAGCAGTAGTGTGCAGCAAAGACTTTGGACTTCAGCTGCTGGAGCAGGTCTGTCTCCGGGAGCTGTAGCCCCTGGTGACTGGAGCCCAAGACATAACGGGAGAGGTGGAGAGCCAAGCAGGTGGCTCAGCGGAGGTGCAGTGGCAGAGGCCGAGAGCACAGGAGTGTTAGTGCTGGATGAGCAGCCGAGACACTCGGAAACTGCTGAGTGCTCCAGGCTGAACAGCCAGACCAGGGCTCTGCAGGAACTGCTGAGACGCAGCTGAAGTCCCAGCAGCAAGGTATAACTGGAACCATGGAGTTGCCCTGGGGCTACATTTGGTGTTGCAACAGGACAGCATAGGGAGGATTCTGGGACTCATGGTGCTGAGCACTGGATTGTCAGCAAAGCAGGTAATGGGACCCTCCCAGAGCCGGGGTTGCTGTGGGAAAGCCACGGCTCAGCTTGTAGCAGCTGGAGTGTGGCATGAGGCGATTGAAAGCTCTCTAGCCTCAGGACACAGGGGTCTGGGAATGGCCTGGTTATGGAAGGCTACAGACTGAAAAGTGCAGCAGTAGCTGAGAGCGAAAGTTTCAGAGAGGCTTGCTTGAACTGAAAAAAAAAACACGTTTTGGTTATGGGACTCCTCATATTTGGAGCTGTTTGCTATACAAAGACTTAAGGGCAGCTATTTTAAGCACGCAGAGGAACTTGTAGACCTGGTACCAGAATTTATTCTTTTGAACTTTTCAGACTTAAATGAAATGGACAGTAGTGATTTCATTGCAGTGAGACTTATGCATATAGGCTCTATCAACATTGATAATTGGTGAGCCCGGCGACAGCAGGCAGAGGCAGGTAGGCCCGGCGGCGGTCCACAGAGACAGCTAGGCTCGGCGGCAGGCAGAGACAGGTAGGCCCCGGCAGCGGGTCGGCCCTGCGGAGGCCTGCAGAGGCAGGTGGTCCCGACGTGGAGACAGGCAAGCGGGCGGACGAAACACAGTTGCAATAAAGACCAGAAACTGAGCTATTACCCTCTGAAGAGTTAGTGAAAACAAGCTCTTAATCAAGAGCTTGGAACAGAGATGCCTTTAATCCCAACACCCCCCACCCCCACCCCCCGGAAGAAGCTATCTCCGTGGGACAGAACCAGAACGAATCTGAACACTCTATCTGAGGCCAACCCAGGGCCCAGCTGCTGACCCTGGGAAACCCAACAACTTGGAGGTGTTGGTGAGACTACCCTGCTCAGCTGAAATCCATCCGGGAGAGGATTCAGATCCCTACAGTTTGAAGTCTGAGGAAACAAGATCAGCTGAGGAGTTGACGAATGAGCAAAACGTGACCTGAGAACACAGAAGAAGGCGCCGCACAGCCACCGAACCAGATCACCAGAATCATAAGTATATACTTCACCGACTGAGATCAGCTGCTCCCGAAGAAACAGCCCAACAGTACCAATTTAACCAAGAACTCCTAGTGAACCAAGACTAAAAATTAGAACAAGAGAGGCACTCCCAGACACAGACACCACCTGCACCGAGCAGAGGAAGAGATGAGTAGACGCCAGTGCAAAAATACAGGCAACAACATAAAGACCTATATGGCAACAACAGAACCTAGTGATTCTACACCTGCAAGACCTGAACATACCAAGACAGAAGAATCCGAAGAAATTTCTCTTAAAAAGGACTTTAAGAAGATGATAGAGGCCGGGCGGTGGTGGCGCACGCCTTTAATCCCAGCACTCGGGAGGCAGAGGCAGGCGGATCTCTGTGAGTTCGAGGCCAGCCTGGTCTCCCAAGCGAGTTCCAGGAAAGGCGCAAAGCTGCACAGAGAAACCCTGTCTCGAAAAACCAAAAAAAAAAAAAAAAAAAAAAAAAAAAAGATGATAGAGGCCCTTAAAGAGGAAATAAAAAATTCCCTCAAAGAGGAAATAAAAATTCCCTTAAAGAAGAAATGAAAAACTCCATTAAAGAGGAAATAAAAAATTCCCTTAAAGAAATTGAAGAAAAATCGAACAAAAAATTGGAAGAAAGCAAAGAAAGCCAAGAAAAAGCAATTAAACAGATGAAAGAAACATTCCAAGATCTGAAAAAAGAAATTGAGACAACAAAGAAAACACAAGCTGAGGGAATGCTGGAAATAGAAATCCTGACTAAACGAACAGGAACTACAGAAACAAGCATAACCAACCGAATGCAAGAGATGGAACAGAGAATCTCTGACACTGAAGACACAATAGAGAAAATAGATTCGTCAGTCAAAGAAAACACTAAAGACAAAAAAGTCGTAACACAAAATGTCCAAGAAATCTGGGACACCATAAAAAGACCAAACCTAAGAATAATAGGGATAGAAGAAGGAGAAGAATACCAACTCAAAGGCACAGAAAATATATTTAACAAAATCATAGAAGAACATTGATAATTTATGGAACTGTTTATGTAAAAATGGAACTGCTTAAAAATGGAACTGTTTAAATAGCGAAGTTTGGGTTTTTTCTAACTAAGCTGATGTGTTCCAGTCCAGCCGATGTGAATGCTCCCCGTCTCTTCAGCTGGGTCAGCAGTTCAGATGCTTCTGATGAGTGCCCCATTGCCTGAGTTCCCTCCTTGCCTTTGACTAATATTTCAGACTTCGTGGGCCCTGACAACAACACCCTAGTTTCAGTAGGAAATAATTGCAGAACAGAGTATGCCACCGCCATTGAGAAACCCATTGCTTGGGCTCCAGCCTGCTGGGGTCCTTTTTCTCTGCTCCCTGCTTCTATGCCCGCTGGCACCTCATGCTTTCGCTCAAACTGTCTCATTCTTATCTTGTCCCCGTTTCCCGGTTTTCTTCTCCTGCAGCCACTGCTACCATGCCGCAGCCCAGGGGAGTTCCTCTCTCCCACTCGGCTGCACTGCTGTTCAGCTTCCCAGTCTCTACAGCATTGCCTCCAAGCTCCAATGAATTAACCGTAAAAGTTTCTGGGAAAAAATTTTGTCCGTCTTTCTTTTAAAAAGTCTATTTCCTACGTGCAGATGGAAATGTGTGATTGATGTGGCCACGTTTATCCTTTAGTTTATATGTACCATATTTGTTCTGTATGTCTTTAAAAATACATGTGACTACGTGATCAGGCACCATTTAAAATAAGGTTAAAGACAGGTCATATGGCCTCACCACCATCTTTACTAAGGGCAGCGGGAAGCTACATCCTGTCTGTGGCTCAAGCATGGGTGGGGAGTCTGGGACTTTGTCCTTGGCCTGTTGTTCCTGGGCAGGAGGTGGGGGGATGGCAGTGCCAGGCCTGCAGTTCCCTGTGGGTGGGGCAGCATGCTCCTGTGGCCCCAGAAACTTGTTTTATGACTGTTTGGATCACAAGGACCTGGGTGGGGACGGCTCAAAATTGATCTCTGAGCCGGGCGGTGGTGGCGCACGCCTTTAATCCCAGCACTCGGGAGGCAGAGCCAGGCGGATCTCTGTGAGTTCAAGGCCAGCCTGGGTACCAAGTGAGTTCCAGGAAAGGCGCAAAGCTACACAGAGAAACCCTGTCTCGAAAAACAAAAAAACAACAACAACAACAACAACAACAAAAAAATTGATCTCTGAGCTATGATTACGAGATTCAGGTTAGCACAAGTTCAAACGTGTTTTTGATATAATGTTAAAATTGTTTTATGCTGTTCTTCTTTATTGAAACACTGGGTCTAGGGTTGGATTATGGCTCTTCCTTCACAAGACCCAGGTGGACCTTAACAATTTTGCCAGATGATAGCCTCCAGAAGCACCAGCCACAGTAAAATGGAACCGGCTGAGATCTAGAAATCAGACTATGTATTTGCCACCAAGGATGGAATCAAAGGAATGATCCAAGAAGATTATGAAAAAAAATCCCAGATAAAATACTTTACACTTATTATTTACACTAGATTTCAGTTATTTAAGTGCTTTAGATTACTTTCCCCTTCTATATATTAAGATTTTAAAATTTCAGATTTTAACATTAGTAGAATTCTGATACTGTTTGGGTCACAAGCTCAGGATTTTAGATTTTCCTCAGTTGTCTTCTAAATATAAACTTAAACTTCTTATCAGATCAAAGACTGCTCTGTTCAATCTGTACCTGCCTCTTTCTCAATAAAAATTGTACATATCTTTTAACCAAAATCTGTAATTTTGCTAGTACTCAAATGTATAAGCCTCAATACTCATTGTCTGCTTTTCTATGATATGGATTTCAATGCTGATTGGTAATACTAATATATGTAAAACATTTATGTCCTTTTATAAAATAAGAATTCACGTAAGTCTCAGAGGCTCAAAAGAAGCCATTGGATCCACGTCACAGAGGTCAGAGGGCTCCAGATGGGTACAACAGCACAGCTTGAGTTTTCTAACTCCTCCCCTTCCCAATTACTAAGGCTGTGGGCCTAAAGGCTCCAAATAAGTTCATACATACTTTTTTAAACCAAACATTTATTTATTATGTATACAGTGCTCTGCCTGCATGTATGCCTGTAGGCCAGAAGAGAGCACCAGGTCTCACAGATGCTTGTGCCACCATGTGGGTGCTTGGAATTGAACTCAGGTCCTCTGGAAGAGCAGCCAGTGCTCTTAACCTCTGAGCCATCTCTCCAGGCTGCCCAAGTTCATAAATATCAACTTTTGTCTCTAGTCTATCTGCTCCAGCAGGTTTCCACTTGGCTGGCAGACACATCCAAGCATCAATTGCTAACTGCAATCTGCTCTAAATGACCACGAGCTCTAGACTTGCTGAAGACTGATATGATGTGGACCAGTCCAACCAAACGTAATTGTTCCTTGTCTCTACAGCTGGGTCAGATGATCACACACTTCTGATAAATGCCTCATTGCCTGGGTTCCCTTCTTACCTTTGACTGGCCTTTCAGCCTCCCTGGGCTCTGACCATTTGTACCTCAAGCAGCTATAGAAGAGCATCATCTCTGTCCCCAGAAACAGGTTAAAGGGTTAAGTCAAAGAAAAACTCTCTGGTATGGGGAAGAAAATATCTACCTATAATGCCCATTGATATCCTAAAAAATTGGGCTCAGAGTTGTCAATTAATAGATTTATTAACTAAAATGGTTTTGCAATAAGATAAGATACTTGACCTTCAGCTGGGCGGTGGTGGCACACGAGGCAGAGCAGATCTCTGTGAGTTCGAGGCCAGCCTGGTCTACAGAGTGAGATCTAGGACAGGCACCAAAACTACATAGGGAAACCCTGTCTTGAAAAACTAAAAGAAAAACCCCCAAAAAACTTGATCTTCTTTATACAAAACAAAAGAGGTATTATATGACCTTAAGAAATTATTATTTCTATATAAATCATTCATGATCATAATCTGGCTGTACTCAAAGATCAGAACTACAGGGCCTTAAAAAATAACAGTACAAGAATGTATGTCTAGCCTCCTTATCTTTGCTACCATTAGTAAGCTGTAACTGATTGGGAATTGTGTATGTCCAGATTTGACTTATACATGTTCTTGGAGTTAATTTAGATATACCTAATAGATTTTGCTCCCTTGGTCCTCAAGCAACTTTAGAGATCTGAGAATATGGCATTCAATATAAAGGCTTTTTATGATAGAGACATGTCAGCTCCTGGCAGCATTCTGTATTTTCTCCCAGAAGATGGATAGTTGCAGAAAACTTCCACTTGAAAGCTTATGGCAAGTCTGGCCACACAGCAAAAAGCTGAGATCCTGTCCAGACTGTGAATAAGTGGAACAACAGAGGATCAATTGCTCCATGCTGCAATGTCAAGGTGGGTCAGTCTCCCCAAATTTCCACTCCATACACACAGAATCTGTCAGATGTTCTGGGCTTAGCCGCTGAACAAACGCTGCCTTCGGGGCTTCTGCCCCCCAACAACCACAGAGAAACCTGGGATAGCTGTCCTGGGTGGCTGGAAAGCTGTCTCTTCTTAAATTTATCCTTCCCAGATCTGATAGTGTTTGATGACAAGGGTACCAGTTTAACAGCCCCAATCCCAAGACAACAAGCACCTTGATAGCTCATTGATATGTTTCCTATTAATAATACAAACAGCTATGCCTCATTCACAGACTTCCTGATATAGGATAGACTGGTTTCAGATATAACTCCAGAGGTTCAAAGTTTTAATATTGATAAATGCAGTTTTGATAAACTAATACAGCATTGACCACAAACAGTTCTTTTTTTTTTTTTTTTTTTTTGGTTTTTCGAGACAGGGTTTCTCTGTGTAGCTTTGCGCCTTTCCTGGAACTCACTTGGTAGCCCAGGCTGGCCTTGAACTCACAGAGATCCGCCTGGCTCTGCCTCCCGAGTGCTGGGATTAAAGGCGTGCACCACCACCGCCCGGTTACAAACAGTTCTTAAGAGTCCTTAAATTTCTATGAATTTTTAACCCTTTTGCTATGACACTAAGATGTAAATCTGTTCCAGCAGTCTGACAGACACCTGCAGGCTCCTGGAAAAGTTCTGATACTGTATCAAGAAATCTGGTCTGATGAAAACTAACAGTCTCCAGAGCCCTTTTTGATCCACTGATTTTTTGAGCATATTTTACAGTTTTACTCCTCTTGCTTGGGCCAAGGCCAATCTACAGAGTGTCCTCCAGATATGCCAGCCCCTGCACCAGCACTGAAGACACCAGCTGGGTGAATACACCCCCATCTCCTGATAAACAGCAGATGTGATGGCTCAGGTACTCCTGAAGAACACATCATCCCTCACTTCACTGCTGGTACCACCTCTCCTGGCTCAGGCAGGCACCTGCCCAGCAACCAGAACCTGGTTTTCCAAGATGTCCCAATAAAGGACATATTGGCTCTCATGTCTCACTCATTCACCCTTGCCTCTTCTGTACAACCAGGGCACTTCTCTGTTCCATTCTTTCTGGCAGTTATCACTTTTCCCATGGCTAGTCCCACTCATGAGGCCAAGGATAACAATCTATTTTTCTCCTAGCAACCTGCTTTCTCAGCTGCCTCAAGGAACAGACACCTGAGATCTCCACACCTGAGATCTCCACAATGACAGCCAACAGAATGCTTCTTCACTCACACCTCCCACCATGCATGACTTGACTCCCAGCTTCCCTCTCCCACTTCACCCCAAAATCAGCAGGAAGCAGTCTCGAGAATTCAGCGTCCTTGTTCACCCACTTGCTATCCATAACTCACTTTTTTATAATAATCAAAATGAAGGAATGCTGGCATTCTGGCTCACTCCTTGGGGATCCACCTGGTGTCCTGACGTAAAGCCTCCTTTGAGGAAACTTCCTCCTTCCTTCTTCCTTCAACCCTTCCCATGAGTGTACACACCTCTGCTTTCCCTCATTCTCTCTCTCTCTCTCTCTCTCTCTCTCTCTCTCTCTCTCTCTCTCTCTCTCTCTCTCTCTCTGCCATGCCTTGGGTGTGTCTGTGCCATGCTGACCACCACTGTGTCTGCATGGTGTGTCTCTTTCACTCAATGGGGCACCTTGGCCCAACCTGCCAAGACCTCCTGCCCGAGGTATCATTACACTTACATCATTGGTGTCTTAACTAAATAGTAATTCCTCTCTGGATACCATTAAGCTGATGGTCATTAGATTCCAATATAAGCCCCTTAATCCATAACAAGGATTTGAGATGGAGCCAAACTCAAGGGGGAATGAAAGGTCTAAATTTCCGCCACTTCACAACCGGATCCAGGTTTCAGTATTTTAAGAGCAAATAAGTTTTTTTTTTTTTCCCAACAAAGGGCCAAGAGCCAACACTGTCCCTGACAGCAGAGAAGAGGAGGACAGCAGGTTTGAGGCCCTTGCCAGCCCCCACAGTATCACAAGACAGTTGACTAAAAAAGGACAGTCCCTGTGTTCCCCTGAAACAGGCCCAGACTTGCCCCAGTATGCCCAAAGACGGAAAAACTAAAACCCCAGCCAATCAAAAATATATTAATGTAACTGCTGCTTATTTAACCAATCATATTTTAGATGACCTAACTTGCCACGGACTGGCCCATCGGGGGTACCACGACTGTAGGGGGACCAAGGCTTGGGTAGTCAGGAAGGCAAGGATTCGGCAAATGACAGACAGACAACACACTCAGAAGTGGTTTGAATCTGCTGCAGTTTTACTTCTGCAAACCAGTAGTTTATATACAGAAAAGAAAACTATCAAGTCATACAAGGAACAACAAGAGCTTGGCAATAATTCAATTACATCATCTTTAAAAAACAGCAAGCACACAATTATTAATCGGCGCTAGACATATCCCTTTACCCACAAGAACTTTATGACCCAAAGAGCAGTCTGTGTTTTTTAAACTTAGTACAGTCCGTAGACTTGTGTAGACTTCTTTGCGGTTGCGGCTGTGTCCTTCATCTTTATCTCAGCCGCTCTCTAGTTTATTATGCACTTCTACTTTTTTGGTTCTCATGACCCACTCAGCCAATTTGGATGCTGCAGATCTTCCCTAAGTCTTTCTTTAGTTCTTTTATCACATATCTCTTTAATATAAAACCTTTTTACCTGCTGGAATATGGACTCTTGTACTTTTATGCCTGTAAGGAGAAGGGGTTCTGCTGTAGTCCTTAAGTTTCCCAAGCTGTACTTCCTCAACAGAGGGGTCCACCATCTGCCTCCTATGAGATAACGTTTTCTACCATAAATCACTTTAGTTGGGATTCCTAAAGGATTCCTAGTGGGTGAGTGTTCATTCCCTAGAAGTGCCTGAACTATTTTACTTTCTATTATCTAGCGGCTTGGGGTCTTTAAGGAATAGCTCATTCTGCTATATCTAAATAAGGTCCATGTCCAGCTTCCCCTTTCCTCCATAGTTCACTACCCAAGCATTCATAAATTTTGGCTGTGCTTCATAGATTAATTAGAACATTATCAGAAAAGCAGTTATACACAACCCACAGCCCAGGGAGCTCATGATCCGTGAAGCACGTCTCCTTCGAGAAGGAGGCATAACACGGGCACTCTGCCAGGGACCTCCAGGGAGCTTAGTCCCATGGGACACGTATCTCCTGTCCGCTATTATTGACATAATTGTTCATGTCACACGGACGACGCTGGAGTTGGTGTGGCACTAACTGTTCCTGAAATTCCCCTAGCTGTGCTTAAAAGGGGCCTGCACGCTCTGCTCAGGGTTGTCACCATTTTGTATGGATGAATGACCCCGAATATGCTGGTAAATGAATGCTCCTTGCTCTTGCATACTATTTGAGTCTGGGGTTTTCCTTCAGCCCTTTCTTGGGACCCTACACAACAAAAAAGAAAACTACAGCTGGGCGGTGGTGGCCCACGCCTTTAATCCCAGCACTCGGGAGGCAGAGCCAGGCGGATCTTTGTGAGTTTGAGGCCAGCCTGGTCTACAGAGCAAGATCCAGGACAGGCACTAAAACTACACAGAGAAACCCTGTCTCGAAAAAAAACCAAAAAAAAAAAAAAAAAAAAAAAAAAAAAAAAGAAAACTACAGAGCAATTTCGTTATGACCATAGATGTAAAAACTTTCAACAAAATACCTTCAAACTAAATTCAGGAGCACATTAAGATGATTATATGTGACAAATATCTCAGTTACTTTTCTGTTGCTGTGATGAAACACCACAACCAAGCCAGCTTTCAGAATGAAAGATTTCTTTGGGGCTTACAGTTTCAGAGGGATAAGAGCCCATCATCATCCCAGTGGGGGACGTGTAGCAAGCATGTGGCAGACATGGTGGCAGGAAGAGCTGAGAGTTCACATCTGAACCATAAGCAGGAAGCAGAGAGAGCTTGTCTTTGAGCTCCTTGTCTTTGAGCTCCCCAAACCCAACACTTGTCGGAGGACACACTTCCTTCAGCAAGGCCACACTTTATACACCTCCCCAAACAGGGGTTTGAACTGAAGAGAATATGAAAGACATCTCATTCAAACCACAACCAAGAGGGTTTCATCCCAGAAAGACAAGGTTGGTTTACATATGTAAATCAAGAAGTTTAAAGTCTAGAGAGATGGCTCAGTGGAGAAGGGCGCTGGAGCTCTTCCAGAGGGTCTGGGTTTGATTCTCAGCACCCACATGGTGGCTCACAACTGTCTGTAATTCCTTTTCTAGGGGATATGGTGCCCTCTTCTGGCCTCCCCAGCACCAAGTATACACATAGTACACAGACATATATGCAGACAAAACACCCATGTACATAAAATTAAAATCTCAAAAAACAAAACAAAACAGCCAGGAGTGATGCTGTACTCCTTTAATCTCAGCACTTGGGAGGTACAGGCAGGTAGATCTCTGTGAGTTCTATGCAGCCTGGACTACATAGTGAATTCCACAGCAGCCAGGGCTATGTAGATAAACACTATCTCAAAAGAAAACAGAAATAAAGATATAGAGGCGGGAAGGAAGGAATATGGTGATATTTTATTTGTGCTGAAATGTGATTTTATTTGTATGTAATAAAGTTGCCTGGGGATCAGAGCTAAGAGCAAGCCATTAAGCAGAAGTCTGGTAGTGGTAGCACATGCCCT
This sequence comes from Peromyscus melanophrys, assembly GCA_902168415.1. Classification (NCBI taxonomy): domain Eukaryota; kingdom Metazoa; phylum Chordata; class Mammalia; order Rodentia; family Cricetidae; genus Peromyscus; species Peromyscus melanophrys. The sequence goes on along the minus strand of CABHPR010148380.1, from coordinate 20,490 downwards.
TAATCCGATCACATGTCAGGCAGAGTCTCTGTGTGTTCAAGGACACAGCCAAACGGTGACCCGAACCTTTAATCTCAGTACCAACCATAGAGACCTGGAGGTCTGTATAGACAGGCAGTGATGAGGAAGTCATGTGGTTGGGTTTATAGCCAATGAGAAGGCAGAACAGAAAGGCAATAAAAAGACAGGACACAGGAATAAGGTCTCTCTCAAGGGGAAGGATGGCAGCGAGTGGTAAGATAAGGTGATTTTTAGCTCTTGGCTACTGCTGATCTCTGGGCTTTTAACTCTTTATTTGGCTGTGTGTTTCTTATTTAAGAAGACCGTTTAGAATTACATCTACAGGGGCTGGAGAGATGGCTCAGCGGTTAAGAACACTGGCTGTTCTTCCAGAGGTCCTGAGTTCAATTCCCAGCAACCACATGGTGGCTCACAACCATCCCTAATGAGATCTGGTGCCCTCTTCTGGCCCGCAAGCATGCATGTAAGCAGAACATTGTATACATAATAAATAAATAAATCTTTTTAAAAAAAAGAATTACATCTACAAAGGAAGGAAAAAGGAAAGAAAGAGAAAAAGAAAAAGGAAAGATGAGACTCCATTTAAATAAACTTAAGGACAGGAATCATATCATTCAATTGATTGCTGAAAAGACATTTGACAAAGCGTAATATGCCTTCATAAAGTCCTGGAGACTTTAGTAATAGATGGAACATACCTCCAAATAATGAAGGCTATATATAAGAAACCATAGCCAACAATATATTAAGTGGAAACAAACAGCATTTTCTCTAAAATCGGGAATGAAGCAAGGATGCCCACTGTTTCCTCTCTGAGTCACTATAGCGGTTGAAGTCATAGCTACAGCAGTTAGACATGAGAAAGGAGCAAAAGGGATAGAAACAGGAAGACGCCAAACCATCCCTATTTGCAAGTGACAGCATTCTTTACTTAAAAGACCCTATACAATCTACTAGAAAACCCTTGGATCTAATAAACACATTGTAATCGCAGGATCCAAAATCAGTATTAAAGAAAAAAGCAGACTTCATATATACCAAGAATATACTCTGAGATAAAGAAGTTGAGAAAAATATCCCATTCAAGTTAAGTACAAAAATTTATTTAGGAATATATCTAACCAAAGAATAGAAAGGCTCTAAAATGAAAAATTTAAGACATTGAAAAGGGAAACCACAGAAGATACTATATGATGAAAAGCCCTTCCATGGTTGGCAGAACTAATATTGTGAAAATGGCTACATTATCAAAATTCATTTACAGTTGCATGCAATGTCTATCAAAATTCTGTTATGATTTATTGGTGGTGGCGCACGCCTTTAATCCCAGCACTGGGAGGCAGAGGTAGGTGAATCTCTGAGTTCCAGGTCAGCCATAGCTACACAGCCATGTCTGTCTAAGAAAAGACAATACCAAACATTCTGATATCTTATGTCACATGTTCAGCTAAAAAAAATCCAGGCATCCATATGGAATCACAGAAGGCAATGAATTTCCAAGGTGACCCTAGGAGAAAGAATGCTGCTAGAGGTCTCACAATTCCAAACTCAGTGACACCACAGAGCTGTAATGACAGACACTCGTCTACTGACACAGACGTAGGTGGTCCAGTGAAACCAAATACAGGTTCCCAAAGTCAGGTGACATAGTTATGCTACCTTCATCTTTGATAAAGAACACAACATGCATCAAAAAAGATGGCCTGTTCAATAAATGGTGCTCATAAAGCAGCCATCTCCATGTGTAATAATGGAATTGAAATCTTACATTTCATCTTGTACAAAAATCAATTCAAAATGGATCACAGACGATAAAACCCAAAACACAGTTCCTTCCCTCCCTCCCTCCCTTCCCTCCTTCCTTCCTTTCCTTTTTAAAGATTTATTTTGTATACAGTGTTCTGCCTGCAGGCCAGAAGAGGGCGCCAGATCTCATTACAGATGGTTGTGAGCCAGCATGTGGGTGCTGGGAATTGAACTCAGGACCTCTGGAAGAACAGCCAGTGCTTTTAACGGCTGAGCCATCTCTCCAGCCCGCAAGCCACTAGATTAAGCATAGATGCCAGGCAGTGGTGGCACACCCCTTTTATCCTAGCACTCGGAGGCAGAGATCCATCTGGATCTCTGTGAGTTCAAAGCCACCCTGGATTACATGAGATTGATTCAGTCTAGGAGAGAAACAGAGCCAGGCAGTGGTGGCACACACTTTTAATCCCAGTATTTGGGAAGCACACATGCCTTTAATCCCAGCACTAGGAAGGAAGTAGTCGGAGAAAGTAGTCGGTATATAAGGCATGAGGAGATAGGAGCCAAAGCCCTTTCAGCTAAAGGCTTTTTAGCAGAAGCCCTTTTCAGCTGAAGCCTTTTTGGCTGGAGCCCTTTTCAGCTAGATCCCTTTCTGCTGAGAACTCAGAGACATTCAGTCACAGGCTGATTCATTGCTATAGGAAATACTAAGGACGCTTTACAGTACAAACCATGCCTGGTGCCACCCCTTGCTGGGCTGGGTTCTGGATAGCCCTCCATCACTGCCCCTGGCTCCTAACAGCGGGCCTGAGAAGGAAGCTGATAGGTGGACCCTGGCTCACCAGATTCCCACCATCTGTGAGGGAAAGTAGCAAAATGGGTCTCTTTTTAACGTATACAATCAGCACACATCTCATCCTCCCACCTGAGTTAATAAAGTTGGGAATCTTGTCAGCAGAGAAGCAGGTTAAGATGCTGGCAGGCAGCCTTCAGAAATAGTGGTAAGTACAATAAAGTTGGAAAATAACGCAGCGTAAGAGGAGAGTGGCCCAGTCGTGCAGGGGAAGGAGCTCCTCCCAGCAGCCGGCCTGGGAAAGGAAGAAGCGAGGTCTTCTGGGAAAGGTCTTCCTCTGGCATATCCAGGCTTGCTGCTCATGGAACAGCAAGATGACCAACGTGGCTGGAGCAAGTCCGGGGGGGAACAGGGGGAGAAGGGGAGGGAGGAAGTGGGAGAAGGGGGAGGATGGAGGAGGGGGGAGAGTGGGGAGAGGGAGAGGAGGAGAAGGGGAGAGGAGGGAGAAGGGAAGGAAGGAGCAAGGAGAGATGGGGAAGAGGGGAAAAGACAGGGAAAGGGAGGAGGGGGAGAGAGGGCAAGAAGGGAAGGACTTGGAAGCATCTGGTTAATGGTAAGTTTTAGGCCTCCTGAAGGCCTCTCCGCTGACACAGCAAACCGAATCAGACCAAATGGGAAAGCCCAGGTTTAATGGGTGAAGCACTCCTGGCGATTCCCCAGCCCCCAGCAGAGAGGAGACAGGGACATGAGACTGGAATCTGGGATGTGGCTTATAGACCCTGTGGGAGTGGCCTTGAGCCTCTCTGGGGGAGGAGCTGTGTTTGGCGGGCTTTGAAGGGGCGGGTTTAGGGAAAGAGATAGTGGAGGGGAGTTGAGGTGGATCTTCCATCAGACTCCTTCCAAACATTCCAGACTCTTTGGGTATAGGGGCGCCGGTTCAAGTATGAGTACTTCCTGCAGGCATGGGGTAACATGGGGAAGAGGAGTTGGGAATTGGTGAGCTCACATTCAGCGGGAGGTGTGAGTGGAGGAGCATCAGGTTAATTGTCATCCTGGAGACCTCAGGCATCTGTTTCTTGAGGAAGCAAAGAAGGCAAGTTTCTAGGAAAAAAATAGATCATTAACATCTGCCCTATTTGTACTGACCAGAATGTACAGACCAGAAGAGCAGATAGGCCCTTTAGTGGGACATCTTGGAAAACTGGAGGGTGGAGGGTCCCAGCTGCTGGACAGACCATGTATCCTGAATAGGTGCCTGCTTGAGCCTGGAGAGATAGTACCATAATGGATGTCCCAGGAGCTTAGCAGCTGAGGGGGTGGTGAGGATCACAGTATGAATGGAGAAGGGAACTCAGAAGAGAGAGGTAGGGGAGGTACCCGGCCAGTCGGGGAGTTTGGGCTGGGAGGTGGTGATTAAGGAGGAAGGGCCTTCCGTAAAGGAGCTCAAAAGGGCTCAAACCTGTAGGAAAGTGTGGGGTGGCCTGGAGGCCACCCTTACGGACAGTGGGGAGAAGGGAGGGCCAAGATAACCTGAGTTCAGTGGAGACCTTTGGTGAGCTATTGTTTGATGAGTCCATTGACCTTCTCAACCTTTCCTGAGGATAAAGGTGTCAACCATAGTTAGGAGGTAACGGAGTTCTTTAGGTGTGGGCATGTGAATGAAGTCCACCTGCCAATCCTCGCCTGGTTGGTGTCCCCAAAGCTGGTGCAGAGGCTGACAGATCTGGGGGTCCCTGTGAATGGACCTGTGAAACACTCAGGAGAGTATGGTGGCCAAGGTGAGTGTGGCCCCAGAAAGGCTGAGAACATTGTGACCAAGCAGAGGTGCAGGGCAAACAGATATGACCAGAAAAGAGTGTGAGAAGAATTGCCCAGCGAGAAAGCAGGGAAATGTCAGGGTCTTAAGTGGGAAGGAAGGGATCCTGTCCACCCCCATGACAGAAATTGGTGAGGGAACTGGAGGACCTGAGTGAGATATCAAAACAGAACAGGTAGCTCCCGTGTCCAAAAGAAAGTCAATGGACTTACCCGTTACCTGCAGCGTCACCCTAGGCTCGGAGAGGGCAATGGGAGGTCTAGGCCACGTCAGTTCTCCGCCAGGCTTAGGAGTTCTCAGTTGTCAGTGTTGGTGAGGCTGGACCTCCATGGCATGGCATAGAGCATGAGCCTGCATGGGGGCATTCCGATTCCTAGTGCTCAGGCTGTCAGCAGACAAGGCATGGCCTCCTGGGCAGCTGGGGGTCAGGGCAATACTGTGACCAGTGGCCCTGCTTGCTGTATTTGAAGCAAGTTTTTGGTGGAGTTGACTTGGGCTGAGCTCCGGCAGGATGGAGCCTTGTGGCTGACTTCCCTTGTACCCCTTGTGGGGGTCCTGGTGGCCTCAGAGCAGCTGCTAAGGCTTGGGCTTGGAGAGTATTTTGTTGCAGCCTTGTCTGTCAGGTTGACTCGGCTGTCATTCTCGAGCATTAAAAACTTATTCAATTGGGGCTATCTGACATAATTGGACAGAACTGCCCTACATCCACTGTTTTTGGGTTCTCTGTTCCCACCCTCCCTTCAGGGGCCAATGTCTCACAGCACTGGTCTATTCACTGCTGGAGACACTGACCCCTCCCCCACTCCCCCAAACTCTACCTACCCAACCCCCTCCTCTGGGGCCACAAATCTAAGACCAGATTCCTCCACCTTACCCCCCTTCCTGTCCTCCCCTCCCCCCACTGCTCCTATTTCCCAGTGCCTCAGCCTACACACTGGCCTAACGCCTTTAATCCCAGCACTAGCTATAGAGGTCTGGAGTCTGTACCGACAGACAGGAAGTGACAGAGCTGGGCAGGAAGAGGAAGTGATGTAGCTGGGCTGAGAGAGCAAATGAGATGGCAGAACAGAAAGGCATATAGGTGTGGAGATACAGGAAGTAGGTCTTTGGAGACTGAGGTGTCGGTGAGGTGAGGTTAGCTTGTGGCTTTTCCTGTTTACCTGATCTCTCAGGTTTTCATCCCATATCTGGTTCTGGTTTTTTTTTTTTTTTAATTAGACTGTTTAGCAATTGTCTACAATTGGCACCCAATGCTTTGTGGCAAGAATTCACTAAAAAGCCACTTGTGGTTTTACAGGCCCCCTGGCTCAGACCAGAGCTGCATGCTGCCAGAGTCTCTTTGGCTTTTTTTTCTCCTGGTGGATGGTGGGCTCTCTCTGGATTCCCATTTCGAACTACTACCATACTAGGTAGCTGCTTTGAAATTCCCTCAGACTTCTACTGTTCTACATAGTCAACAGACTTGGTAAGTCAATTAAGATATCAATTAAGGGAGAAATTAGTTAAAAGAGAATTTTTTTTCCCACATTAAAAAATGCAAAACATTTTTACAATGGAAGGAATTTAGTCTCTATTTGATAACACGTTAAGCAGTCTGAAAGTGGAACAATTAAATGAGAGGATAATTAATGTTGATGGGATGTATGTAACATCAATTGTGAGTATTGTTTGTTTGACCATCTTTATTTTAGCATTAAAAAGGTTGGTCAATTTGAGTGCCAAGATAGAAGCTTTACAAAAACCTGTTAAAATGAATTATAGAGAAAGTCAGACCCAGACAGAAGAATTTAAAGGTGAATCTATCCCAGGATTAACTTTATAAAAACCTGTTTAAATGATTTATAGAGAAATTCAGACCCAGACAGAAGAATTTAAAGGTGAACCTATCTCAGGATTGAATTATACCATTACAGAGAGACAGCCTCAGGTTACCACACAGCAAACATTGATCTACCCAGTAATCTTACAGGAACTGCCAAATGCTCAAGGGTGTGTACAAGCTAACTGGACTCCAGTGGAAATGTTAGATTTAAGGAGAGTTAAAGAAGCTATAGTATCATATGGCATGCAGTCTCCATTTGTAAAGCAGATGTTAAACTCGTGGTCAACTTGTAATAGAACTATCCCTCAGGACTGGAAAGAATTAGTTATAGCAGAGCTAGAGGCTGGTCCACAGTTACAGTGGAGAAGGTGGTGGAAAGAGGAGGCTAAAATTATAGAACAACAATGTAGAACTAGAGGTATAGAAATTTCCCAGTATCAGCTTCTTGGAGAAGGTGATTATGCTGATAAACAAAGACAATGTTTATATGATAACCAAACCCTAATTCTATGCCACATGGTGGCCATGAATGTGTGGGAAAGAATTAAGGAAGCAGGGAAGAAAATTGAATCATTTACAAAAGTTATACAGAGCCCGAAAGAATCCTTCACAGATTTCTTACAAAGGCTGTCTTCAGCAGTGAATAGAATGATACCAAATTCAGAACTAGACAGATAATAATTGAATCTTTGGCTTTTGAGAATGAGAATGCAGCATGTAAAAGAATAATCAGGTCGTTAAAGTCACGATCAGCACCCTTGGAGGATTGGATCAGGGACACAATATTGAGTCTCATGACCATGATGATCTGTGGATAGGACAGGTTATATCAAGAGCTTTGAGGAAAAATAATAATGTCAGATGCTTTAATTGTGGTAAACAAGGTCACCTAAAAAGAGACTATAAACAGGGCATTTCTAGAAACAATGCTTCTTCAAAGAACAATGGCAACAGAATGCCCCTCCCTTCTGATTTTGCAGAAGGTGTCGTTAAGGTAAATATTGAGCTAATAAATGTAGATCAACAAGGGACAGACAAGGTAATCCTTTGCCTCTGCTGTTGGGAAACTCCCTGAGGGGCCCCCATGGCAAATTCAGTTCAGTCTTTTCCTGCCATCATAGAGAAACCCCTTCTCAGAGCAATTTAATAATCAAATGCCTATTGTGATAAACCAGACTGCTTGGGGTGATAGAACAGCTATAGCAGAGAGAACAGGTAATTCAGGAGAAACCAGAAAGCAAATTTTTTGGCAAACTTCTATAATGAACAAAGATCAAAATTAACAATAAGAATAAATGATGTTCTCTTGGAAGGTCTTGTAGACACCAGTGTGGATGTCACAATAATTGCACCAGAAATTTGGCATCCAAATTGCCCTCTTCAGGAGGTAAATCTTCAGTTGTTAGGGATTGGAACATTATCTCAAGTGAAACACAGTGCAAGATGGGTTCAATGTAGAGGGCCAGAAGGACAGAGAGGAAAATTAAAGCCATACGTGGCTAATAAAGCTATGAATTTATGGGGTAGTGATCTATTACAACAATGAAATATCCAGATTAATATTCCTCCAACCTCAGAAACAAACCATAAACTAACACATGTTTCTAAGAGAAATATTAGGAGGTATTATTATAAAGAACAGTCATTGGCCATCCAGATTGTATAAGAACAGGGCACAACAACTGATGATCTCCCAAAGATACCAACAGCTCTACCTTTAAAATGGTTAACAGACAAGCCTGTATGGGTTCAGCAATGGCCTTTAACAGCAGAGAAACTGCAGGTTTTATAAGAGCTCATACAAGAGAAGTTAAATGCTCAGCATGTTGAAGAATCAACCAGCCCTTGGAATTCTCCTGTATTTGTTATTAAAAAGAAATCTGGTAAATGGAGAATGGTAACAGACCTAGGAGCAATTAACAAGGTAATTCAGCCAATGGGCTCTCTACAATCTGGAATTCCTTTGCCTACTCTGTTAGCTAAAGGATGGCCTCTTATAGTTATCAATTTAAAAAACTGTTTCTTCTCAATACCCCTACAAGAAAAAGACATTTTGCCTTCACGGTGCCTACTTATAATAATTCTCAGCCAGTTAAGAGATATCAATGGAGGGTTCTCCCACAGGGAATGTTAAATAGCCCAACCATGTGCCAATATTTTGTACAATAGCCATTAGAAGTAATACGTGAACAATTTCCTAAATCTATAATTTATCATTATATGGATGATATTTTACTAGCTGACTCAAATGCAGATACTTTAGAAAGAATGTTTGAAGAAGTAAAGAAAATTTTGCCTTGCTGGGGATTACAAATTGCTCCTGAAAAGATACAAAGAAGAGATTCTATTAACTATTTAGGATATAAAATAGGTCTACAAAAAATTAGACCCCAAAAGGTGCAAATTAAGAAAGATCAATTAGCCGGGCGGTGGTGGCGCACGCCTTTAATCCCAGCACTCGGGAGGCAGAGCCAGGTGGATCTCTGTGAGTTCAAGGCCAGCCTGGGCTACCAAGTGAGTTCCAGGAAAGGCGCAAAGCTACACAGAGAAACCCTGTCTCGAAAAACCAAAAAAAAAAAAAAAAAAAAAGAAAGATCAATTACAGACTCTTCATGACTTTCAAAGATTATTCAGAAACATTTCGCATCTATGGACTATTGATGGTGTAAAAAATTATGAACTGAGTAATCTGTTCAAAACCTTAGAAGATGACAAGGACTTAAATAGCTCAAGAGAATTATCAGCTGAAGCTGGGAAAGAATTGGCCTTGGTAGAAAAGAAAGTATAGGAAGGACATGTGGATCCAAAGTTGGATTGCATTTTGGTTGTTTTACCCTCTAGGCATTCTCCTACAGGAATTTTAATGCAGAGGGAAGATATTATATTGGAATGGATATTTCTACCAAATAAAGAGTAAAAAATTAAAAACTTATGTGGAAAAGATCTTTGACTTGATATTAAAAGGCAAATTGAGGCTTTGTTAATTAGCAGGAATAGACCCAGCAGAAATTGTTGTACCTTTAACTGAGGAGGACATTGACAAATTATAGGCAGAAAATGAACCTTGGCAAAGAGCTTGCAGTAATTTTTTGGGAGAGATTAACTGCAAATATCCCAAAAGTGATAGAATTCAATTTATAAAGAAAGCTGATTGAATTCTGTCTTCCATTGTACAGGAAACACCCATATCTGGAGCACCTACATTTTATACAGATGCAAACAATGAAAGTCAGGTTACAAATCAGAAAATTTAAGTAAAGTGGTTCAAAGTCCTTATAATCCAATTCAAAAATCAGAATTATATGCCATTGTTGGTATTAGTGGATTTTTTGGAACCTCTCAACATAGTTACTGACTCTCAGTATGCTGAAAGAGTGGTCTTACATATTGAGACTGCAGAATTTATTCCTGATGAGTCAGAACTAGCTTCACTATTTATTCAGTTACAAGATGCAATCAGGAATAGGAATCATCCCTTATATACAACTGACATCTGATCCCATACCGGTCTGCCAGGCCCTCAAGCACAAGGTAATGATGAGATCGATAAACTATTGATAGGAAATGTGCTGGAGGCCTCAGAATTTCATAAAAACATCATGTCAATAGTAAAGGTTTAAAAAAGGACTTTTCCGCCGGGCGTTGGTGGCGCACGCCTTTAATCCCAGCACTCGGGAGGCAGAGGCAGGCGGATCTCTGTGAGTTTGAGGCCAGCCTGGGCTACAGAGTGAGTTCCAGGAAAGGCGCAAAGCTACGCAGAGAAACCCTGTCTCAAAAAACCAAAAAAAAAAAAAAAAAAAAAAAAAAAAAGAAAAAGAAAAAGGATTTTTCCATAACCTGGCAACAAGCCAAGGAAATTATAAGGAAATGTCCTACTTGTTCTTTTTACAATCAGACTCCACTAACAGCAGGATGTAACTCAAAGAGCACTCAGAGGAATGAAATCTGGCAGATGGATGTGTTTCACTTTGCAGAATTTGGATGCTGCGGGCCGCAGGAATATATCATAAGAACTCAGCTGGTTATAGCAAAGCCACTACCTGGAGGGATCAGGGAATTCCTCCAGAGGAAGCCAAATTCCAAGGAGCTTTTGGTGTTACTTGGCTTGTCATATATCAGCTGTCTTCTGTTATGAAAATCATGTGTGCCTTCATAGTTTTCCCAGTTGATTTTTCCCTAAGAAGGGCTAACAGTGTGGACTGATCACTCTCTGGTCATACACATTCCAGGTATTTGGAGAACAGCCTCAGGAAAGGCTTTCTCTGGAATCAGATATCTCCCTTAGGCACTTTAAAGGACTAACAGTAATAATAGTCCACGTCAAGTCTCCTGATTTAATGTATCAGGCTTGGCAGATGTGCCAATTAAGCTTAACTTCCTCCTTTCCCAAACCTTACCTCCAGTTCCAGACCTCCGTTTAACTATCACCAGAGGCATCTAGCTGTACACAGGTTGTCTAGAGACCGAGCACACTTCCCCCACCCTGCAGAAAAATGGCAGAAAGCTTGGACAGATAGGAGCCACAGGAAAAAACGAAGACAGTTTCATTTTCTCCCATTGACCTAGCAACTTATAGATTCTTTTTTTTCCAATTAATTGATCGATATTGATTGATCGATCAGTCATTGATTCATTCGATCATGACGTCATTCACTCATCGGGCACTCGCGGGAACCGAACCCGCCACCTCTGCCACCACAGGCTGGCCGCCTAACCTCTGAGCCACCTCTGCGGCTCAACTTATAGATTCTTAACATTTTCTACCAGTCACGTTTAAGACTATAGCAGAGCACATAAGATCCCTCTTCTTCGATATTACCCAAATTTAGCCTTTAGTTAATTCATTAGTCACTTCCCCTTTGGGGTGCAAATGATAATTAACAATTACTGCCCCTCTATGTGATTCTTATCACCCCTCCGTTTGACTCTGGAAGCCTGACAATCACTGCCTGAGGAAACTCTTACCTGCCTTTAGGACCACACAGGCGTTCAAGCCTGGTGACCTTGCTTGACCAGGGGATTGCTATTACTTGGGTTTATAATTGGACTCAGGAGAGACTGAGGGGGAATGGCAAGATGGAGAACGGAGAGGGACAAGGAGGATTTTGACCAGAGAGTACGTGTGGACGAGATGGAAGATGAGGAAGAGTCAGATGGGGAAGTCCTAACTGGGTAAGAACAAGGTGAAAAGGACCTAGATGAGGCAGAATTAGGACAAGAGAATTAAGATAAAACTTGGAGCAGTAGATAAATATAGAGAGAAATCAGGCAAGAAAGGAGCTAGGCATGAGACCAGAACTGAAGCTGTGTAAATAGGATGTTATGCCAGAGGAATGAAAGCAAGTGGTCTAAAGAGCTCAGTGTGCTGAGATTCTATTTCCCAAAAATAGTCCTCACCATTAGTAGTTCTCTCTCCTGAGCCCCTGGGATGTATAATATTAAGGCTGTTCCCTCTAATATTATACAAGATTTGGAAAATTGAAATATGTACACTACATCATTGATACTTATTCAGGATTTCAATGGGCAACTGCTCTGAGTTCTGAAAAAGCTAATTCTGTAATCACACATTTGATAGAAGTTATGGCCATCATGGGTATACCAGCACAAATTAAAACTGACAATGCTCCAGCATATGTCTCTGGTAAAATGAAAAAAAATTTTTTGCTTATTACAATATAAAGCATATTATAGGTATACCACATAATCCTATAGGCCAAGCAGTTTCCCTGTTGAGGGTAAAAACTACACTTATCTGTGGGTATAAGGACAGATGTTTATAGACTGTTGTTAGGGATTATGCTGGTTTAGTAAATTAGTGGTTGTAGATTCTCCTCCAGTAATCACTAGCACTAAGTAGTTAGCCAGGTTTCCAGTCCCAGGCAGGTTTCCTCTTGTCGAGCAGATCTTCAGTCCAGTTAGAGCTGTTGGTTACCGCCAAGGCATGCATGCCGCTGTTGCGCCTTAGGGTCGTCATGGCATGTGGGTTGTTGATGTGGTTCTGCCATAGCTGGGTAGGACTTTGGAAGCTTGCATGGTACCTTCTGGTGTGGTGTCCTGAAAGTCACTGGCAAAGCAAATGTTTCAGGGGCTTCTCTTAGTTTAGTTACAGGTCTCACATTTGTGTGCCTTGCACAGTGAGTTGATTTTGGTGTCTGGTCCAGTTTCATTCTTTGGTATTGGAATCCAGACTTCTTGGGACAATTCCCTGGGTGGAAGCTATTTTTTCTTAGTGTGCCCACTTGGTGCTCTTGTCAGAAATTATTCTGACTTTCCATTTTGTTCTACTTGTCTGGTTTTTGTTAGCGTCACACTTTTTTTCCTTTAAACATTTTTATTTATGTGTTTGGGTGTTTGGCCTGTATACATGCCTATGCACCAGTGTGCATGCCTGGTGCCTGAGCTGGTAGGAAGAGGGCACTAAATTTCCCAGAACTACAGTTACAGATGGTTTCGAGTTACCATGTTGGTGCTGGAAATCAATCCTGGGTCCTCTGGGAGACCAGCCAGTGTTCTTGATCACTGAGCAAACTCTCCAGCCCACCAGCCTGTTGACCACTGAGGCTCTGTAACAATTTTTTCTTGAGGTGTAGGTGTGGGATATGTGTGTGTTTCTCATTATGTTGCTAATCTCAAACACTGGGTTCAAATGACCCTTTTCAGCCTCCTATGCTAGGATGACAGGGCCATGAACCATGGCACCCAGCTTGTATTTCAAATTAGGAAATGCCATGTGTCCAGTTTTCCTCAGAAGTGGTCTGGCCTTTTGAAAAATATTTCTATATGAATTTTAGGACTGTTCTTTGCCTGAATAATGCCACTAGGATTCTGATGGCAGTTACATTGGATCTATATGTTCCTGTTGGTAGTGTGGACATTTTGATAAGATTTATTCTCAGTTACAGGGTCTCCTTCCATTTAGCTTCATCTTCTGTTTCTTTGACCAGTGTTTTGTTTTTGTTTTTGGCCTAGACCAGACTGGCTGGGAACTCATCAAGTCCTGCCTGCCTCTGCTTCCTGAGTGCTGGAATTAAAGGTATACACCATTAAGTCTAGCTCAAAAATTAAAAAAAAGTGGACTTTTAATCAAGCAATTTTTCTTAAAGCATTAAGAATTTATGTTTAAAGAGTAAGACACAGCCAGGTTGGTGGTGGTGCATGCTTTTAGTCCCAGCAATCAGATGGCACAGGCAGGCTGATCTCTGTGAGTCAAGGGCAGCCTGGTCTACAGAGGGAGTTCCAGGACAGCCAGGGATATACAAAGAAACCCTGTCTCAAAAAAAAAAAAAAAAAAAGAAAGAAAGAGAAGAGTAAGAGTAAGACATGTAAGAGTTTCAGAAAATGGTATTGCATTTATTGAAAGACATGTAATTGAAGTATAATTATGTAAACTTAAATGGCACATAATTAGAATTATGATTAAATTAAATTAATCTTAATTTTATGTTTACATTTTCAGTCCAGAGCATTACATTCATGCAGTGGTAAGAAGCACTGATTTTTTTTTCAAATGTCCATCCTCCTGAGAAATGCAAGTGTTCAGCTGAAGTTGTTACCTACTGTTTGAATATGTGATACCCTAACAGTTTAAAAAAGCCAAAGTGTAGGAAATGTAAATGTTATTTGTGATATACAAAACATACAAATATATATATATACTAACGTGTGTATTAGTATTATACGTGTGTGTATATTATGTATAGTAGTTATATCTGGTTTTTGCCTATCTTTGAATTTTTCCAACATTTTGAACTGTCCAGATTTTGAGCCTACACACAAAGAGGATTGTGGAACCTTTAAGAATCCGTTGATGGGTTAGGGGGCTCCTTCTACTCTTTGGGGATATCTGTCATGACATCTTCACAAAGCTTGGCCTCAGAAAGTGTATCCTATGAAGCAACAGTGTCTTCCAAGTCTTGATATTGGGCTGTATCAGAAGGTTCCTGCTCTTCTGGGACATCAATCACAATGTCTTCACATGACTTGGATGCAGCAGCTGTATTCTGTGAAGTAACTGTGTGTCCAAAGACCTGATATTGGCCTAGGGGTGAGGATGGCTTTGAACCTGTAGAAACTGCATCTTGTGATGATGAGGAAAGCAGACCTGTGTGTTCAGTATGCTCTGGGTCTTCAGGGAAAAGTTTTTTTTTGGGATAACCACGTATTGTTCTTCCTTTAAGACAATATAAATTAGCCAAAAGTTATTTTTACCGTTCTAAAAATAGTTCCCCTCTTTGTCCTCCCCAGATTTGAAGAGCCTGTATCATGATACTGCTTTAAGTATGTTCTTATTTCTTAAATTACTAGAGTAAATCTTATGTATTTGGGTTGAGGTGATATCTCAATCTGCAAAGTGCTTGCCACACAAGAATGAGGACCTAAGTTCAATCCTCAGCACAGGTCCAAAGCTGGGCATGCATGCAGTCCCTGTGGCTAGTGAGACAGAGTTGGATCCCTGAGGCCCTCTGGCCAGCAATCCTAGCTCAATCTGTGAGCCCCAGGACAGTGAGAGACCCTGTTCCAAAACCCAAGCTGAACAGCTGAGGGACCACACCTGAAGTTTATCTTTGTCTCTATGTGCACACACACACATACACACCCCGCCCGCTACACACACACTCAAACTAACAAAAGTTAAACAGTTGTTACTTACTCACGCATCTTACTTGTTGAGAAATATCATCTCTGATATCTGACACATCCCACATAGCTAGGAAACAGTCAAAGCACGAGCCTTCATCTGCCTCTTTTGCATAGGGTTTAGCAGAGAATGAATAAAGGTGGGCAATGGCCACAAAGAACATTTCAATGCACATCATGAAATCCTACAACAGCCACAAAAATATCAAACATCTTTGGCTTTAAATCTAGTTTTTCAAACTGATAACATTTTCAAAGTTACTTAGGGTGTCAATAACTTTTAAAAATATAATCCAGATTATATTCATTTTCAACCTTTTTTTCCCACACAAAACATGACAAGCCAAGATTTACATCTCTTTTGCTTTCCCTCAATCAAGTATTTCTTAATCTGTTCCCCAAGGACTGAAAGGAAACGAGCAGATATATGTGGACCAGGAATAAAACCACTACCAATCAGTACCTGTGGCCATTTCTCTAGGGTTCCCGCTCCTCACCACGGAGTAAGCTAACAGCCTTGCTCACTGTTTGTATGTTTGGGGCAACACTCTGTCAAACAGCTTAAACAGCAAAATCTCTTGAGTTCATTGACAGCACTACTTACCTGCAGGCCCATGGCCACAGCTTCCGCGCTCTGCCATTCCCATGTATGCTTTTCAGAA
>CABHPR010148378.1:0-12246 GCA_902168415.1 Peromyscus melanophrys | reverse complement strand
TGTGTGTGTGTGTGTGTGTGTGTGTACACATACATGCCAGGTGTGCTTGTGTACATGCTTATGTGTGTGTGTGTGTGTGTGTGTGTGAGGGTGGCAAGCATTTCAGCAAAGAACTAGGCCTAAAATACAGACTTAGTTAAAAGGCATTAGGTCCTGAAACACACAGGCCAACAAGGCAGCAGTGATTTCTACAGAGTCTGTGGAGGGAGGAAAGGAGAGGGACCGCAGGACAGAAGGGCCACGCTAGGGACTTAATGTCTTCACCTGAGTGTTTTCTTTTCATTCATTGGAATGCAGTAGATCCTAAACTGGAAACCGTCCAGAAGGTTGAGTTAAGAAGCAGAGAAAACTGGGGGTCCTGTTTCCTAATTTCCCTCTCCATACTTCTGCTGGTCCGAGGGAGGTTAGCAGTGTGAGGAGTTGATATCCTGGCACAAACTTGACCAGACTCGATTACAATTACATGTAAAGAGAAAGTAAGAAATCTTAGTTTGGTTTTTCATGTTAACGTCTTGATTTTTGTTTTGTTTTGATATTACTGTTTGCTTTAATTTGGGGGAAATCAAATCAAATCACAGAGAATAGTTAATTAGTAATTGAAAGGCAGGGATTTTGTAGCCCAGGCTGGTTTCAAATTCATGATTTTGTGGACACAGCCTTCTTCTCAGATTAACCTACTGGGATTAAAGGAGTCCACTACACACCTGGTTTGCTAATTCCTATTTTGAGAATAGATGAGAAACTTAGTTTATTTTCTCTCAAAAGAACACTTATACACTTGAAATCCTGGAAGGATCTGAACGCCAAACCATTCCTTAGAGATTTGCTTTTCCTTCACCTCTTCTCTAAGCCAAAGTGGGAGACATACACTGGAATCTTTTCACTTCGCAGGGGAAGAACAGCCTTGTTTTTGGGAACTTTCGTAGCAGCTGGTTTCCTTTTGCTATAGCTGTTTTGCGGATCAATAGCAAAAGTGAGCAATTGGCTCAAAAAGTTTGCCTCCCAAACTACAGACACAGCATCAGTGAGTCACACCACAAGACAAGTGAGAATTGGCCACAGAGAATTAGCGGCAGCCGTAACATAAATCACACCATGCGCTAAAGAGTTTGGGAAGGGCTAAGATGCGGAGTGTCTGAGACTTGGCGCTGTCTCTGTCTTTCTGCCCAGAGGAGGAGGGGTTTCCTACTAGAGGGATTTTGTCTTTCTTTCCTTATGTTTCCTGGCTCCTGTACCCACTGCAGAGAACACTTGCTAGAGTTAAGTCAGCTGCATTTCCAAAATGAGACTGCTTTCTCTTAACCCCAGAGTCCTGGGTTCCAGTCAGCATTGGGGGGTGTCAAGTGCCCCTGATGGATTTAGTAACAGCTACTGATAAGTTTCTTTCCATATTCTCGTGGATTCTTACTTGAGTCTTTTTTTTTTCTTTCTCCACCTTTTGTCGAATTCTCCCACTGTTCTCAAGGCAAGACTTGCTTACTATATTACAGTATGAGCAATATTCCCAGTTTCATGTATGGTCTGGAAATCTACCAAAAGACCACATTTAAGAACAAAAACCTGGGCCTGGTGGCACGTGCCTGTAGTTTCACCACTCAGTAGGCTGAAGCAGGACACACATGTGCTCTGGGCCACCCTGGGCTACAGAGTGAGACTCTGCAGCTATACAAACCTATTAAAACTGAAAACTTTCAGAGCAACCAGACGGTTCGGTGAGTAAAGGTGCTTGCCACCAAACCTGACAACCTGAGTTCGATCCCTGGAGCCCATGCCATAGAGGGACAGGACTGAGTCCCGCACGCGGTCCTCTGACCTCCACACGTGCGTGCGTGCTGTGGCTTGCCCCGCTTCCCCTAACTTAAATAAGTGAATAATTTAAAAGTTTTAAACTGGCATTCCCTTGGTGTAAAATACTCCCTCAGAATTAATTTGCTGCAAACTGAGGCTATATGGTTATTATTTAAAAACAACAACAACAACAACAACAACAACAACAACAAAACAACTTAGTTGACTTCTTTTCTTTTCAGCCCTGTCCTGAGCCTGGTTACAATTATTTTCAAATCATTTTTTTTTCCTTTACCACTCAATGTCCTTTCGGGTTTATTTAAGGCTCCCCTAAAGCAGCAAATCCCGTTGTTTTAAGACCTCAGGGAAACTTACTGTTTTTCAAGTTGATACCTACATGCATTGCTGTAAGCACTTCACATGAAAATTCTTTTCTCGTGTTTCTCTGAAAACAGGAGACATTCTGTTTAGAAACACACATCCTGTGTACCTAGAGTTCGTTGACACCTTATGTCTGACATTGTGCTGTGAGCAGATGACACTATTTCACTTTTTTTCTTCCTTCTGGTGCTAAATTATTTTAGGTAATTGTTAAAATTTGTGAAATATTTTATTTTTAGAGATTATTTAAGATTCGGATTTATTCTAATATTGCTTAAATCTTTTCAAACTCTTAAGATACAATCCTACCCATGTTTAATTATTATGAGCTATGATTATATTCACATCCATTATTTTTCTTTGGGCAGCTTGGTTATGTTTTAGTCATTAAAACTGTGTTGATTCATCAAAACATTTGACTATTTAATAGTTCTTTTGTGTGACTGGCTTTCCTCAATATGTATTAAAATAGCTCAGATGCATTCCATGGACCATATTAATTTGGAAACTTAAGGAATGTACTTTTGTGCCTTAAAGATAGTTTCATTTTAATTAAAAGTATTACCTATAAGTTGTGTGTATATATACATATATTTGCATACAGTATAGAATAGCTTGTATATGCAATATATATGGTTTTTGTTTGTTTGGTTTTGAGACAGGGTTTCTCTGTGTAGCTCTGGCTGCCCTGAAACTCACTCTGTAGACCAGGCTGACCTCAAACTCAGAGATCCACCTGCCTCCGCCTTCTGAGCGCTGGGATTAAAGGTGTATGCCACCAAGCCCAGTTTAAAGTCTAAACATTGACCTTAGAAAAAGAGGAAAGGGAAAGAAAAATATGCATTTGGTTTAACTTTTTAATTAAAATTTAAAAATAACATCTTTGTTTCTTATTTTTAGTTTTCGCATTTTTTTTTCCTTTCAAGCAAACACTAATCGTTCTAGAAGTGACACAACACCCAAGTGTCCCATTTTGCACTCTCTTCGCGGGATGAGAGTCCTGAGTAACACCCTTGGGCGTATTTTTACGATGTTTCTTCAGTCAGACACATGTACACGTGTCCACACACTCCAATGAACCAGTCAGAAAACAGAAAAAGAATTTTATCTGTGTTTGAAGGCGTTTTCCACACGGGATGCCCTTTAAGTATGAGTGATATGGGGAAAATTTTGAATATCTGGGTTCATCTTGAGGAGAAAGGACCGGTCAAGTGGCTTAGCATCACATAATAAACCAGCGCAAGCAGGGAGTTAATGGACGTGCTCTTTATTAGTCTGCTTCCTCCTTTGGAGCTGATGAGAAAATGCAATGAATATTTTCCTTCTCTCTTATGGTGAGGGAGACTGATCCAGAGCCCTGTATGCACTAGATAATCGCTTTACCACCGAACCCCAGCCCCAGCCCAAGAAATGAAAGATTTTCTTAGAGAGCCCGGGAGAAAGCCAACAACACACTTTTCTCTTTTAATTCAAGCCATCTTTTTAGCAAGTGAGCTTAGAAATGCATGAAGGTCCAAGCCACCCCGGAACACTAGAATGCCACTTCATCCCAGTCTCTCTCCTTTGTTTTTCCTTGCTACCCCCGCATGCGCACTTAGGACTCTGGCGAGGCAAAAGGGGCGGAGATTTATGTTTAGGAGGCTTTTGCCTCTCCTGGCATGACACCTGGCTCCACAGCCTACTGCTCCAGAAGTGCTTGCTGGATAGAGTGTCCTGTATTTCCTCTAGCTGTTGGGCAGATTGTAAGCAAGAGTTCTTGCCATTACCGTGATTATATTTAGTCAGAAGACACAAAGCCATGAACAAATATGCTAACTCATGCTTTGGAGACAATGTGCAGTTGGAGGTAACAGTGATTGTGGGCACTGTTTTACGTGGACCCCTCAGAAGCTGGACCGAGGCCTGCACGGTGACAGCCATGTGAAAATCCAGGGGGAGGGTGTTACAGGGAGAAGGAAACGCTGTGCAAAGACCTCAGGCAAGAATGTTCTTGGCCTGTTAGAGAAAAACAGAAAGAAGGTTGATGGGGCTGGAAGTTGGTGGATAAGTGGTTGGCAGGGCCCAGATCTTGCAAGCCTTTGTGTGTGTAATGAAAACCTGAAACCCAGCGAAGAGAAAATAAGAGGAGATTCCGGGCTGAGTAAAGAGCCCAGGAGGTTTTCAGGGGTCTGCCATCCCCGGGCATGCAGAGAGAGCTGATTCTTCACTGGACTTTGAGCAGAGCCCTTTCTTTTGCTGGTGAGGTTGCAGTCAGGCAAAGACCATCAACAGCAGAGCCCATACGTTCCTTCTCTTCAGCCACTATCTGGCAGGAATAGAACAAAAATGACAGCCAAATGGGACATTTAGTAGCGCCATGATAACAACAGAGTTGGAATTTCACTGGGCTTTCTCGATTCCTAATAAAAGACTATTTTCTCCAAAGGAAATTGTTCAACCAATACTAATCTAAAATACCATAAAAAGGTCATTCAAGTCATTCAACCCAAAATCAGCTAATTAAGCTGTCACTGGAAAATATTGAAAATGCAATTATTCATTAGGTGAATGCTCAACCTTACAACAAGATTAATCTTCTTGGATTTACTCTTTGTTCTGTTTAATGCATTGGGCAGTTCCCTCAGGGCATAGACATCTTCATTTGATTGTACCGTGGTACAGAGCAAAGCATCGTTTATCTTGGCCTACCACACAAAGCACAGCACACGGGCGGGAGTACTTAGTTTAATTCTACCTTAAGGCCCCTTGCCTTACTGTCCTCCTGCCCCCTTGTCAAGTACAAGATTAAGGATTTGAAAAATGAGAGTCTCGTGGGAGGCCGCACAGGCACACTGCTTGAGTTTAGCTGTAGGTGGTGTATCGGATGAGTGAGGTGAGTGCTTCCGAAGCAGGGTCGAGCTTCTGTTGAATGCCTATCAGGCTCCATCTAATCAGAGAGGAAGTCGCGATGGAAGGCAGAACTGTGGCAACGTCTTATCTGTTACACTGTAAGAATGGGCTTGTGAACTAAAGGTCAGGGCTGGGAAGCGGCTCTTTGCAATAGACAGATTTCTGTTAGAACTCAGAGCCCCCTTGAAATCGGAAGCTAAAAGAGG
Organism: Peromyscus melanophrys; assembly: GCA_902168415.1. Classification (NCBI taxonomy): domain Eukaryota; kingdom Metazoa; phylum Chordata; class Mammalia; order Rodentia; family Cricetidae; genus Peromyscus; species Peromyscus melanophrys. The sequence goes on along the minus strand of CABHPR010148378.1, from coordinate 6,982 downwards.
AGATTAGTTATCTGAGTGATCGTCTCAGCTCCGGTCATTGTAATAAAATCCTGGAGAGGGTGGCTTAAACAGCAGCCACTTACCGCTTTGGAGACCAGGATGGCTCCAAAAGTCAAGGTTCCTGCTCAGAGCCCCTTTTAGCTCTTCCATGGTGTCTTGGCTGTAGAGAGAGCTTCAGCTCTGGTCTCTTCTTATTTTAAGGCCACAGAATCCTGTCATGGGAACACCATCCTTATGACCTCATGGAAGCCTAATTAACTCAGATACCATCACACTGGAAGTTAGGGTTTCAATATATGAATTTTGGGGTACATAAGCATCCAGTCCTCACCCAGTTCTGAGAGAGCATAAGGATGATTATGTGATTCCCTCAAGGGGTCTCCGGTGTTCTGCATCTTTGTCGTCCTTATTCACCATCTTCAATCTCTCTCTCTCAGATCCTGTTCCGAGAGCTCTTGGGCATGGACTTTTACTGGATCGGCTTGAGGAACAATGATAGCTGGAGATGGGAAGGTGGCCCACTTCTAAGCTTACGGTAAAGTCTTTGAGGAGTGAGGGCATGAAAAAAGGGGAGGAAGGGAGGGAAAACGGGGGCTCAGGAAGCAGAAGGAAAACACAACAGACAGCAGAGAGTGAAAAGGAGAGACGACAAGGAACAAAGACAGGAATGAACAGTGGTGATCCTAGGAAGGTCAAAAATGTGGTGACATTTTCAAGGGGCAGAGAAAACCATTTATTCTCCTGCTGCTTTGGGACCTGAGGGATCTGAGAAGGGGACAGATTCAACTTTTTTTCTTTCATGACTTTCAAGCCTTCAACTGTGCACGTTACCAAAAGCAACTGACACCTCTGATTGCTTACAGGATTGCTTGTAACAGCGTGATACAGAGATGCGGTGCCATCAACAGAGATGGCCTTCAAGCCTCTAGTTGTGAAGTGCCTTTGCAGTGGATTTGTAAGAAGATCATACACTGACGGATGCCACTATGTCCTGGGCCTTGGCTCTGCCACATGTCTTTAAAAAGAGGGAACTGGCCTGGGAAATCTTTGTTCACAAATGTATGCTTCACAAATACCAAACCTGCTATGTATGCCATCAGACAGAGGATTAGCGTAGCCTCCTGGGGGTTGACATTTTCCTGCTGGGCTTTCTTGGAGACTCTTTAAGTAAGTATTATGCTAGCCATTTAAAGTCTAGATCTGGGCAAATGAAATAGATAAAGTTTGTTTTAATGGCTGTAAAAACTCACGCTGGCTCCCTCATCCCCGTCTCTGCCATCTCTGTCAGTGATATGTGGAAAACTATTTATCCACAAAGGAAGAATGCAACTCTGCCGTGTTCACATGTTACATGGCGATCAACTAGAAAGAAAAACACACACCTCCTGTTCTCACTCATGCTTGGAAGCTAGGCAAGTTTGTGCTGTAGTTGTAGGGAGAAGTGCAATAGTTACAGAGTCCGGGAGAGGAATGGAGCGGTCCAGGTTGGTTAATGGTTTGCCTGGAGTGCTACAATACTGATCAGTAATTATCGTATGGCTACCAATTTATTGTGAATTTCAAAATAGCTAGATGAAAGGGCTATGGGTGTTTCCAAATGCCTGAGAGGATAGAGGTACTGACCACTCTGACTGGATCACTGACGTTTTATACCTACATTGAAATATCGTGCTGTACCCCACAAATGCGCACAATTATTATGTATATTTAAAAATTAAAATCAAATAAGTCACAATTAAAATTAAAAAAATACCATTCTGCTCCATTTCTATTTTATACTCTGATCTAATCTGAAGAACCGGGTGCATGTAGTATTTTGGTGAGGTCCTTTTCTGTGTACTGGCGTGAAGCGTACAGAATATGTGAGATAACGAGCGTTCTGTCTTTGTGCATCCTGTCCTACCCGTGGCTCTTGGTGCGTGAAGTTTCATTCTGAAACACTGCTTGCTGCGAGAAGACATGACTGCAAGGGGTGGAAAGTGGACGAGGGCAGCGTGCTGCTTTCTGCTGCCCAGCCCTTCACACTTACATGATGACCTGGGCTGCTTTCTGCTGCCCAGCTCTTCACACTTACCAGATGACCTGGGCTGCTTTCTGCTGCCCAGCTCTTCACACTTACTTGATGACCTGCACCTAATCTGCTTTTTCAAATAAGTTTGCATGAGTGTGGTTGAAGAAGCCAATGTGTGACAGTTTCTGTTCTATGTGGTGAATGTGTGCTTTGTGTGAACTCAGTGATAGTCATTAATCTGATAGAGGGATTTTTATAGAGAAAACTTTACAGGAGTAATTTGTATGGTTGAGTCCTGTCCTCCAAAGTGAGAGGACTTCATTATTTCTTCTTCGGAGAGTTTGGACACTTGAGGAGAGAAGGGACCCTTTGAGGCTTACACAACAAGACTGAAGTAAATCTTGGTCTTTTGATGAATATTTATGGGTTGCCATATTTATTTTCCTAGTCCACTTTTCTACCACTCTATTTCAGCACCTAAGATCATACCTATGCTCAGCAAATATTTAGTGAACAAGCTGGTGAACAAAACAAGAGAAGTTAAAATATTTATTCTAGTTGTTTCTGTTAGGCCATGAGTTAGAGGGATTAAAGCCAGAAAAAGTGTGTTCTGGCCCTTCTAGCCCACTCCAGTGAGTAGTATGAAACTAACACCCACAAAGGCAACAGCTGATTTAATTTGGATTTTATGTTCATAGAAGGAAGTGGGAGAGACACGTGCCCATCCTCCTGTGATCTCTCAGCTTTGCTCCTGGATGAGGACACTCACAACTTATGGGTGTGTGGTGTTTTCTCCCATTTTGTTGGGATATTGATGATGATTCCATTTGGACCCTGGCTTGACTACTCGAAGGTGTGCTGATTCAGTTATTTATTCAAAGATAAATGAAGGGGGACAGTAGGCAGGATGTGCACAGTTTCCTTTACCAAGAGTTCAGTTGCTGTGTAAGGATTTCTCACAGTTACCAGTGCTGAGTGTCATCTTTCACTTTGTTGTCCCCCGGAAGTGTTAGTATAGAAATCGCTCATTTCCAGCAGGGTATGGTGGCCATTTATTTATATTGAATTTTAATTTATTTAGTTTGTGTTTGCACATGTGGCACAGTGTGTGTGGAAGTCAGGACAATTTGTTGACCTGCTTGCTCCTTCCACCAGGTGGGTTCTGGGGACGGAACCAGGCTTGGTGGCATACATCTTTACTGTTGGGCATTCTCTCCATGTTGGAATAAGACATTTACTTAAGACACTACCAGAATATTAATAAGATTAAGATAACCAAGAGAGGGAGAAGCCTCTGTAGAGGGTATCTCAGACAATGTTAAAATGGAAATACAACTGTATATTCTTTAGACAGTAGTAGGAATTGAGGCTTCTGTCTCTTTGTGTTTTTATTATTTTCTTCTACTTTAATAAATAATTTTTGGAGCCTGAGAACAGAGATTAGCAGCATGAAACTCCTCAGTGTGTGTCAGCATCTTTATTGGGCCATGCATGTTTCTCATGTCTGTTTCTGCTTCTCACTGATGCCCACTGCCGTTCACCTTTCCCCCGAGGGATGTTCTTTCTGTCTGCTCCCATCTTTAGGAAGTGGACAGGTCTGGCCTGTCTTTCAAATGTAACTCAATGGTTTTTAAGGCACACCTCACTGCTTTACTGTTTTCTGTAGAGCTATGTCATTGAGACCTGTCCACCCAAGGTGTGTGCAATTAATGCATCCCTTTGGCTGCTTCACAGCCTCCGGCATATGCTGTGTCCATTGTCTTAATGGTACATCTCTAGTTTGCCTCTGATTCCCCATCAGTTTTTTAAAGCCCATGTGAATATTTCTACATAGTCCTATTCCTGAGTTTTCTCTTCTTGGGAAATGGCCCTACCCTCTATGCCGCTGTTTAGATTTCAGACTGGAGTGCTGGAACTGCCAAAGCGTTAGGGGACTGGGAGAAGAGGCAGATTCTCAAAGGGACAGCGTAACCCTTTCAAACACAGGGCAGCGGTAGAATGGTGTTTGTCTAGCATGCACCAGGCCCTGGTTTCTGTTCTCAGTATCACAGACAGAGAAGAACAAACACTGGCATTTCAGCAAGCAATCCTCAATCTGCTTGTCACTGATGAATCAGACATGGACCTTGGGCTGGGTGGTGGTGGCACACAACTTTAATCCCAGTTCTCAGGAGGCAGAAGCAGGCAGATCTCTGTGAGTTTGAGGCCAGTCTGGTCGAGTTCCAGGACAGCCTCCAAAGGTACACAGAGAAATCCTGTCTCAAACAAACAAACAAACAAACAACCCCCTCAAATCATGGACCTTGGGGAAAGTGCAGCCGGCCCAGACACTGACCACAATCTAAAGGATAAACTGATGACAGCAAATATAATTAGCTAGTCCTTCCTGGGCCAAAGCTAAGAGATATTGAAAGATAAATTCCTGGTAGTAAATGCAGTTAGCCAGCTCCTATCTCCAGCACCCATCCTGAGTTTTGAGCCACACAGGGCAGACCTCAAAGTTAAAGCCATAGTAACAGAAGGAGGTTAATCTTTCTTCTGTGTTGGCCTGAAGAAGCAGAGTGTGTGCGTGTTTCATTCAAGGTTCAAGCCATCCTGGGCAGAATGCAGTTTTCATTCATAAACTGTCTCAGTGGACCGACTTGAGGCACCAGTTTTTTCTTCTCCTAGCTTGTCTGTCAAGCCTCCTTCTTTCTGCAGCTCTGGTTTCGTTAAATCACCCCTTTACCTTTCTTCTGGGTTTTGGTTTGTGGTCTGGGAAGGTGCTGCAGGAGAAGTGTCCCTGACCTCAGGCCACCTCACCTACAGGCTGAGGTGTGGCTAGTTCAGTGGTTCCCAACCTGTGGGTTGTGACCCCATTGGGGTGGCATATCAGATATCCTGCATATCAGATATTTACATTATGATTCATAACAGTAGCAAATACAGTTATGAAGTAGCAACAAAATGATTTTATGGTTGGGGGGGGGGTTCACCACAATATGAGGAACTGTACTCAAGGGTCGCAGCATGAGGAAGGTTGAGAACCACTGCTCTAGCTCTTTGGTAACAAAAGAACTTATCAATTTCTTCTATTCTGTTTTCTTGTTCACTCCATTGGCTGATTTTCTTATCTGTGCTAACAAAAGAGATTATCATTCACGGCTCCTCCCTTCGGGTTTAACTGTGGTACCTCAACTGCTGTTTACTTGGATTAATTACTGTGATGGTTTTCTAGTCCCTTCTACCCTTTAAAACCAGTTTGAACACCAGGCCTGGTGGTGCAGACCTGAAATCCCAGCTACTTGAGAGGCTGAGGCAGGAGGATTGAAAGTTCAAGAAGAATCAAAGTGAGTTCCAGGCCAATCTGTGCACCTCAGACTTTGTCTCAGTATAAAAAGTAGAAAGAATGCTGGGACTGTAGCTCAGTGGTACAGCACTGCCTGGCATGTGAGAAGACCCAGGTTCAATTCCTTGGACTGCTAAATTAAACAAAATAAACAAAAAAACTAAAACCAAACCAGAGAACAAACACTCAAACCCGAAAACCATCCTGAGCTAAGTATGCTAAAAGTGTGTTTACTATTTTCCTTCTAAAATTATGACCTTAACCTGAGCATGCTCAGGAATGTATTCCTTAACCTTGCAACTGAGCATGCTCAGAAATGAGCATGTGTGGGTGGCTCCCTGAATAAAACCCCCACATTACCTTTATTTGAGGAGCCATTGCTTTGGGAATAACTCCCACACTCTCCTTGCCTGCCGCATGTGACAATTGTCTCACTCTTGTGTGTCTCGGCCACACTTGTTTGTCTTTCCTGTCACCAAGATGGAAACCCATTGTGGTCAGAAATGTTCCCCATGACTTTTTACCGTTCTCTTCCCCTCCCTTCCGTCTCCGCTACTAAATCTCAACAAGCTTTATTTGGCACTACAGTTCAGATTGCATCTTTTGTGGGCACAGGGTCTCATGATGTAGATCAGACTAGCCTTGTACTCATGATCTTCCTGTCTCAGCCTTCTGAGTACTTGGACTACAGGCCGTGCCACCAGGCCTGGCTAGACTGCATCATTTAAAGCTGTAGTATATAGAATTTTGAAGAATTATACAATGTGCATTTCCCCCTGTCTTCCTTTACTTAACACAATTGACACTCATCCACATTGTACATTTATTTTTGTACTTTATTTTTCTGTGCTAATATTTCCTTATACGGATTTACCGTGATTTGTGTATTCTTCCATGTGTTTATGGTCCTTTAGGTTGTTTCCGGTTTGAAAATAAAGTTGTTATGGAACCAAGTGTGGTAGTGCACACCTGTAATCCCAGAACTGGGTAGAGTCAGGGTTCAAAGGTCATGCTCAGGTTTGTTTAATGTACTTATTTGCCACCTGAATATTTCTCTTGAGGAAATTTCTGTTCAAATCTTTTGTCCATTTGACTTCTAGTTTTGTTTTTTTTTTTTATCCTTTTGAGTTAAAGTCTCGTGTGGCTCAGGCTAGCCTTAAACTCACTGTGCAGCAGAATATAACCTTGAGCTCCTAATTCACCTAGGTTTACTTCCCAAAGGCTTCAACCATGCCTGACTGAAGTTCTTTATGTATTCTCTGTACAGTTCTTCTCAGATAGACTTTGCAAATGCACTATCAGCCTGTATTTTGCCTTTTCATTCTTTTAACTGTGTTTCAAAAAATAGAAATAGCCAGGTGTAGAGGCCCATGCAATCCCAGCACTCAGGAGGCAGAGGCAGAAATCTGTGAGTTTGAGACCAGCCTGGTCTATAAAGTGAGTTTCAAGACAGCCAAGGCTGTTCCACAGAGAAACCCTGTCTCGAAAAACCAAACAAACAAGAAACAAAAAATAGAAATAAAAAAACGTATTTTTATGTGTATGAACATGTTTCCTCCATGTATGTCTGTGCTCCACATGTGTGCCGGACCCATGGAAGCCAGAAGAGGGCATTGGATCCCCTGGAATGGAAGCTACAGACT
>CABHPR010148377.1:0-17742 GCA_902168415.1 Peromyscus melanophrys | reverse complement strand
TCCTCTGTGGTTTGGAGCAATCACAGTCTGATAAATGTCTGTCTCTTGGAACCATGAACATTCTTCCCTAGAAGAGAAAATCTCCACAGCAATTTCTCCCAACCATTTGTCTTGCCAAACTTCTCCAAACTGACCTTTGCCGATGCTTTCTTGTAACATGATGGTCCTGGCAATTCTTCTCTGAACAAGCAGTAGTAAACACTTCGTCCCAGGTAGCAGCATCACCGCAGTCACCAACTCCGAGCCAGCAACTCAGAGCAGCAGCCACTGCCTCCATGGTCCCACCATTTGTGCCTCGGCCCGGGCTGAAGCTTCTCCCAAGCCTCCTAAGCCGGCCTCAAACTTGGGATCCTCCTGCCTCTCCTTCCTTCAGTAAATCCTACCGGCTTGTGCCACCAAAACTGGCCAAGTGTAGCTCAGGCCTGAGTTGGGGCCCACAAGGCCACAGGCAAATAGCTTTTTCATGAATTCATACCACAAAAGTTGGGCGCCAGATGTAGCAGAAATCTTAGAAGGTCTTTATTAATAAAAACAAGCAGAAATGTATATATGGCATGGGGACCAGAAACTAGAAGCATTTGGCTGGTTAAGCTTTCAGGCTTCTAGCAGCAGTTCAGCTGAGAGCTATTCGGATATGAGTACACAGAGGCTTCCAGTCTGAGGAAACAAGATCAGCTGAGAAGTTGGCCAGGTGAGGTTAGCTGTGGCTTGTTCTGTCTCTCTGATCTTCCAGCTTCACCCCAATACTTGGCCCCGGGTTTGATTTTATTAATAAAGACTCTTTAAGATTCTGCTACAACATAGGTTGAGTCAGAGTAACTTGTTGTCTAGCTATTATAATACCAGACAGTACTACATTGTTGACTAGGGAGGGCATGCAATTAGTAGTCAATTACAGGTGTGGTAACTATAAACAACAACACGAGAATAACCATAAGACAAAACCTTAAAGAATCTAGTGGTATTGGTATGTGGATGGTATTCCACAGATACCTGCTTTGACTTGAGAACCACTTAACAGTAAGAAAATCCTACCTGGTACTAGAAACCTAGCAAACGATGAAGGTTGTGATATCACAGATCTTAGAGGAAAATCTACTACTACTATATTAGTAGACTAGTTTAATTTGCAATTGTACCCTAAAATTTATTGTTATATCCATAGATGAGACTTTCCTCCTTTATTAAAGAAGGTTTTCATTGGAGCAAATGAATATCACTAAGAAAACCACAGGAGGTCATAATATTGAAACCAAATCTTTAGGGTGAGTATAACCTCCATGGATATATCTTAACTACAAATCCTACATCTAAGGTTCAGGGATCATCACCAAAGAGGGAACAGGAAGATTTTAAAAAACAGAGAAACTAATTGACTGCTATGATGTTGAATATCCTAGACATGTCAGGGAAGCTACACACATGGTGCCTCAAAAATAAGGTTTTTGGAAAAACCTGAAACAAGCACGATAGCAACAGACATGCTTATATGGAGGAGATAATCTTTAAGGTCCCATGTATAATTAGACTACAAGAACTAATGGCAGCTGAGAAAGGGAGAATTAGTCTCTCCCTAGGGCCTATAATTGGTTATCCAAGTAAAATCAGCCTTAAAATTGCATACATACAAGAGACAACAACTGAACTCATCTGATTATATTTATAGATTTATTAAAATGTATATAATAATATTTAAAGAAGAAAAGGCCATCAGTTAGAGAGGGAAGTAGGGGACATGGGAGAGGTTAGAAGGAAGGGTCATAGGATAGGTTGGAGGGAATTAGGGGAAGGAAAGAAGTGAGGTAATTTAATTTTAATTAAAATAAAAATAATTATAAATTAAAGGTTTTAGTTTCTGATATAAAAAAGATAGAAAAAATAATAAAAGAGAAATTTCTAAAGCTCATCATTTGATGTTAGGAGCAAACTTTACATCAAACAACCACATTACATTTTCTCTCACTTGAAATTAGATATACCTGTATAACATACTCAGACCAACAAAAGCAAGATAGAAGTTTCATGTTTTAGTCATAGGATTTAAGTATTGTTTTAATATTATCCATGATCTGGTTGCCTGGTACTCTATCATTATAAAATGATAAAACATGGCAGAAACATTCTATAAATGAATATAGTCTGCAAATTTTGAAAATATTTAATTGACTGGTAGCTTGAAAAATTATTTAATACACAGATTGTGAATGCAATAAAAGAAACTGTATTCTGATAACATGCTCTCATTGATACTATAGATCATGCAGCATAATGGAAGCATTCCATAAATTATTTAATCTCCAAGATTTTTTTAAGAAGAAGTTTAAAAAGAGTTTCAATGTGCTTACTCTACTGAATATGATCAATTGATTGTTGTTATTATATAAGAAATATATACAAGAAGTAGATATTGGGGCTGGAGAGATGGCTCAGTGGTTAAGAGAAATGGCTGTTTTTCCAGAGGACCCGGGTTCAATTCCCAGTACCCACATGGCAGCTCATAACTGTCTGTATGTAACTCCAGTTCCAGGGGATCTGATGCCTTTACATCCGTGCACATAAAATAAATTTAAATAAATTTAAAAAAAAGAAGTAGATATTTTTCCAGAGGTATTTGATTTTTAGATTTCAATAAAACTTCATATGAATAAATTTATTAAAATATCTCAGCATAATACTTGTTCACAGATAAAAATATAATCATATTCAAGATATTTAAATATATTTATTCATAATAATTACATCTTTGTATATTCTTTTTGATGTATTTTATATAAAGTTTATATTTTATAAAATGTTAGATATACATACATATTTTAAAGTTTGGTCATTCATATTATTTTGAAAATCAATAGTGTGTGCTTGATTTTGTAACCATTAGGTAATAATAGAAAATGTCTCATACTTCTGAAAGACTTTATATCAATCAGTCTTTTATTAATATTTTTAAACTAGCTGAATAATTTCATATATTTGCAAAGTTAATAGATGTAAATATATTAAGAAAACATATTCATTATGAATGTGAATACTCAAATTTCAAGAAAACTTTACAATTTTATCTCAAAGTTTATTGCTAACTCTATAGACTTCTGATATTCCCATGGATAAAATGTTTTCAAAGAAACATTGCTTTCAAAGCAGAGAGAATAGTAAATTTAATACATTCATCTAGTTGAATGAAAAATACAGACATTTTCTGGAGATGTCTTTCTGTATGCTGGGAAGTGGAAGACTGAGTCAGGAGACACTGCCAGCCGCCACCGCCCTGAGACACAAGATGTAAAGTACCAGTAAGCCACAAGCCATGTGACAACTTATAGATTAATAGAAATGGGTTAATTTAAGATATAAGAACTAGACAGCAAGAAGCCTGCCATGGCCATACAGTTTATAAGTAATATAAGTCTCTGTGTGTTTATTTGGGTCTGAACAGCTGCGGCCTGGGTGGGACTGGGGAAAACTCCAGCTACAGACATTGCCTGTATAGTCTAGAAGAATTTGACAGCTTATCCCACTGATACTTCCTTAGCACTATTCATGCAAACAATCTAATCATTTTTCAAAAGTTGATCAGTTAATGAAAATATGGTACACATGCACATACTGTTCATCTCTATAACTATACACAATTAGGAAAATGATGGTAAATGGATGTAACTTGAAAATACCATATTGAGTGAGAGGAGCAGACCTGGTAAGAGAAATGTCAAATGTTCTCTCTCATCTGAGACTCCTTCTTCCAAATCTTCAGATTTGAGTATACATTCTCAAGTAACAACAGAAACAAGAAAAGTGAAAATAGACCATGTTGTGAGGCATGTAGAAAAAGGAAAATTAGTATACAGGGGATAGAAAAGGAAAAATAAATAAAAGGAAAAGGACTTTAATAGGGGATGAGCTCAACACACATTTCTTTCTTTCAATAATAAAAGTTTTAGAAAATATTACTTTTAAGTGAAGTTATATTAGTTTGTTTCAATTACATCACCTGGTGTTTTCATTAACTTTTATTGTGTTTATGTACAATAAATTTAACTGATCATCATGTTCAGATTTCTAGTTTTCTGCTGAGTTCACTGTTTATAACTACTTAATTTTTTACTGAACCTTATGGACAATAGATACAATGCTTCCTCACATTATACATTTTTATTTTATAAATTATCTATATATGAATTGGTTTATTGTACACTCTTTAGAGTAAAAAAAAATTCTTGTTATAGTAAAATATATCTCCTCTGTTGGAATAAATCAATAATTCATTCCATTTTATAAAGGGATATTTTTAATTGTTTGTTTGTGTTTGTGTGTGTGTGTGTGTGTGTGTGTGTAGGATGCCTATATCTTTGAAAATCCAATTTTATGTCAAGCTCAAGTATATCTTGGATGTTTACAGTTTTTAGTCATTAGGAAGGAAAGTTCTAGAATCATTAAATTGTTAGTGTGAGGACCTACACCCAGGAATGCTGTTTCTCAGTCATTTGTTAAGTTGGTGTTCAACATCATAAAAATGTGTCTTCCGAAGTTTTTTTTTTTTTTGCCATTTATCAGTACCCTTTATAACTGAGAATTTTTGTAGTTTTGTATCTTCATTAGAATTCAATATCGTTAAATTTTGTAGTTACCAATTCAAAGGATATGCAATTGTTGTGCCTTTCTGTGTTTTAAATTTTTAGTGAACTAATATGAAAAGGCTTGAAGTCTCCATTCAAATAAATTCATACTGCTGTTCCTTTTTCTCTTTCCAGGCATTTTATCTATTTTTACCGTGTCATTTCTTATTGTATTAATAATTTCTGTTGATCCTGTTTTGTTCCAGGTATAAACTACTTATCATTTCATTTGCATTTCCATATTTTTATCATTTCAGGATCATCTTTTCATTCTCTCTATAACTGTTTTTATAAAGCATATTTTTGAAAATTTAGATAAATGATTTTATATTGTAGGTATTATTTTTGATATAGTATCCAGGAGTGACAATCACACTAAATATCATATTTGTTTCCACAAATGAAATTATCCTTCAGGGATTCTAACATGTCTTCCTTCTTGTATCAATTTGTTTGTGTTGGAGCCATTAGCAGCAGGTTGTAAGATTAAACAAACACTTCTCCAACCAGATTATTTACACAGCCATACAAACACATTACAAAATATGTTTGAAAATAAAAGCCCTTTGGAAGATCAAAAGAGAGGGCAAATACTTAGCTTAATTTGCTCTAGATTTTGCTAATACTAGATAAGATTTTGAGTAAATCAAGCATTCCTTTTTTTATATTCGGTTGGGGGATTTACATTGCTGCTTTCTTTAAAGATTGCCGTTCATTCTTTTCTAAATTTTATTAAGTCTAGCTCCTGATGGAAAAAGCACACACACACTAAATACAGGGACTACAGAAATTCCCATTTAAGGTTATTAAAAAATCTTTTTCAAAGCCAACAATTTGCTGAGCAGATTTTAAAACAAACTGCCTTCCCTGAGGAGTCATTAAGCATGCCTTCTTTTTCATGCTTAAAGAGCAAAGAAAAATCTCTTCCTGGTAAGTACTATTGGGAGGCATGACTGTCTGGAAGCTTATTTCATTAAAAATAACTATAATTCATATCTCTTCTTGATTACAGATGGCCAAGCCATTGCAATATACTGTAACACATACAAGTATTCATGAGGGCAAGAAACATTTATTTTTATGTTGAAAATGTATAATTAATATATATTATTTTATTGAAGGAAATACAAATTAATTTTCTTTCTTTAGCATAACTTTCATTTTTTCTTATGAAAAAATGATGTTAGCTTAGCATCCTTAGAGAAACTTCATATATGTTTATTTCATGCTCATGGGGTTGTCTGTATTAACTATGTTTTTTTATTTATACAAAAATGTATACATTTCATCCTTAGTGAACATTTGTGTTATATAATTTAAAATCTTTTCAAAATATTTTTATTGAAATTACAAAATTTTGATGATTTCTAATATAAATTCATTATATTTTTTAATATGGGAATATTTGTATCATATACATTTTATACCTATTTAAAAACTATATTTTTCTGCCCAACAGTTAATATGAATACATAAGTAATCTTATTAGTAGTAGTGATTGAAACTTGTGTTTCTTCACAATGTATGGTATTTAGCTTTTTAAATAATATGTTATAAACCTTCTAAGCAACTTGAAATTAAATTGATAGGTGATTATTTTGTTCTTTATATGTTACCTTCAATTGGCAAATGTACATCATTCTAATGCTTCTGATTTAAAAACTTATCTTAAAAGAACAAAGATACCCTTATAGCTCATTGAAAGATATGAAGTATCTACAGTTGGAAAATTAGTTTTAGTTAAATTTAATAAAATATGCAGTGGATACTATTTTACAATACTGAAGTCAATTAAAACGCTTTTGTAAATGATTATTAAATTTTTTTCAGATTTGAATCATTTGTTCTTTAAAAATATTTGGAATGTCCAAAATTTATTAGTATTATACACTTTGAAGTTATAGTAATGTAGTAATTAATGTAGCAAATAAACAGATTCTGTCTAAAATTAGTAGGTAGAAAAGAGATACTTTTCACTTCAAAAGGTAGCTCATGCCTGAAATTCCAGCAATGGGATGCTGAGACAGGAAGAGAGACTTGAATATTGATGCAGCCTGTGTTATATTGTGAAGAGAGAGAGAGAGACAGGAACACACACGCGCGCGCGCACACACACACACACACACACACACAGACTTTTGCTTTCAACAAATGAACTTTCAAACCACAAAAAAATATAAAGACAAAAGACATCTTGATTTCCTCTATTTCACCATTTTTTAGACTTAAGAAGAATAGAATATTCTTAAAATAATTTCAGAAGAGAAAAACGTAGTGATACTGATAACATGTTAATAATTAGAACCCTAATAATTAATTTGGAGAAAACTTGGAATCAGTGATGTAGTTCTTGGTTTATATTCAGCATAAATCAATTTTTTCTTGGATTTCATTTCAGAATTTTACTACAAAATCTACATGTACAGATTAATATTAGCCAATGCCATATAGTCAGGCATAATCGAACACACCTACATTCTCATCACTTGTAAGTCAAGATATAAAAACACTGCCAAAATTAATTTTGCTTAGCAGCCAGGGTGAAACAAAGCAGATTGTGACCCTGTCCCCAAACCAGTAGAAAGCAATTTCCAGGACACACATGACACAATGTGAGAACTGAGAGCCAAACTCTGACCTCCACACTCACTGTGGCACACAGGTAGGAACATTTACTCATAAAAATAAAATAATGGAGTTATTATAAGCTTATGAGAAAGAAAAAATGGTTTTCTAGTATGACAATATGTGAAATAATATATATGTGTGTGTTTATACATATTGAAAAAATGTTTTTATATATATTTTAAACACATGTTGAGAAATACAGATATATATATACGCATATATATGCCTGTATTATGAAGAACATATTGATAAAGCAAAAAGAATATTAAAAAATGAGTGCACAATTGGATTTAGTGTTTAGTAACAAAAAAGAAGACATCAGTTTTAGAGGATCATGTGATGGTGCTTTTCTAGAGGGAGTCAAAGGGAAGTACATGGAGGTATATATTGTTGGTTTTTGTGGCACTCTTACCCTGTGAGGAAAAGTCACGAAACACGACAGAATCCACTAACAAGAGTTTTATTAAGATAAGGGAGAGGGACAGATGTGCACAGGCCTGTGGAAAGACACGTGAGTGAAGGGGGCCTTGGAATCATGGCGCCAGCTTATAAAGGCTGGGCTGCACCTACGCACACAGGCCCATGTTGCTATTCTATGCATGCACATAGATCATGTGGTTGCGTTGTGCTCTTTATGCAACCCCATAAAGCCACGGTCCTGAGTCACAGGAGACATTTGACCCGGAAATGACCATGCCCAACCATGGGGGTGTGTTGTGAATTCATATCACACATGATCATATTTATTTGTATACATAAATTAAATTCTCAAAAATAAATTAAATAAATAATAAGCAAATTAAGAGATTTTTTGGTTATGTGGAAGAAGGCATTTGGCCTTTAATGTTAGCTGTTCCTCTTTGTATTCTCTGCATATATGATTTCAGGTCTTCTCAATGAGAGGTAACATGTCCAGCACTGAAGGGTTACCCAAGAACCTGAGACTAGATAGACCAGGCACCTAGGGGAAAACCAAATACTACTGTTCAGCTTTCTGCCTTAGTATATGGTGATAATGATAAATCAGTAGTTGTCAAGTAAATTCTATGTCTATTTAGCAGTATAATAGTGGTTGATTCTTCAACATATCCTGTGATCTATCTAGATTTATATTATCAGTTATTATTTATAAGAGGTATGGGTTTCATCTTACAGAGTGGATCTTAAATCCAATCAAAAAGTTTTTGGTTACTTCCATGATTTTTGCTATACTAGTACACCAGTGGGTATTTCTTGCCAGATCAGTCACTGATATATTGCTTAAGACTCACCTCTGGGCAAGATTGATAGTTACACTTATTTCCTAGGAGCACGGATAGAATCACCTGGCATTGTAAAAACTAACCAGCAGGAACGAAGATTCCATATCAGTACCAGCTTGCTACCTTCATCTTCCAAGTATTTCATATCTTCAACAGTAGGGTTTTACCATCACATTTTAGAAGATAACTGAAACCCTTGGCAATTCCTGTAATGTCTGGGGGTCTCCGGGACTCACAGTTAGGATGGATCTAGATATAAAGAACAGCAGTTGAGAAGTTTGGTAATAATCTGAGTTCAGAGGAGACATTTATTTTATGAAAAAAAAATGTCATACATTTTCTTAACAGATTGTAAGTTTTCACTGGTTACTACTAATGTTTTGAGTGTAATGGTGTTTTCTGATAACTTTCTTGACTTCTAACCTGGATGAGCTGTGACTTTTCTATCTCAGTATTATTTCATTTTCTCCATGTGTTACTCAATTATTATTTTTTGTTTGTTTGTTTGTTTGTTTGTTGAGACAGGGTTTCTCCATGTAGTTTTACTTCCTGTCGTTTATCTTGCTCTGTAGATCAGGCTGGCCTTGAGTTCATAGAGATCCACTTGGCTCTGCCTCCCAAGTGCTGGGATTAAAGGTGTGCACCACCACTGTCCGGCCTCAACTGATTTTTTTTTAACCACCTCTTAAACCTATATCTGTTGCCTCTCCGTCACAAATTGGTAAGTTTTTATTAAAGACTCATTAAACTATAGTTTTTCAGTAACTGCTAGAGTATTAAGCTCATATGAAAAAATTTTAGATTACAAAAAAAGTATTCTAAAAAGAAGAAAAACTGACCAAATGTAAATTTAATATATTTATATTATTAATACTACATATTTTAATGTATTTATTGTTCTTTTTAGATGAAAAGTTAAATTTAGAATATAATAATGGAAGGAATAAGAGGAAATGATTCTCTTAAATAGTATAAGACATTATAAACTTTTATTTGAGCAATATGGATATATAAATTATGCACAATTACTATGTGCTAATTTTAATAGCAATTGCCAGGTACACTTAGAATTATTTTGTTATTTAAAAATATTTTAGTGTGAAATGCTTTATTTTGGTAAGTTTTACTGATGCATAAGAAACGATTAATAAATGGCACTCATGATATCTTTGAATCATCCCCTCCTTAAATTATCCTTGGCAGCAGATGATACCATGTTCATTTCAATATTTTGACTTTTACCAAGAGCAACCAGAAAGTACAAACTTCAGAAATACATTTTTGACACCACTTAGTCATTGTCTCCTTTAAAAAAATTAAGGTTCACATTCTACAGTGTTAAAAAAAAGAAAACAAACAATAGCAATTCTAAGTAAACATCACATGTAAGAAAGAATGCTATCCAGAAAATCTTCAAATAAGCCAATGTTTAGGGATGACTAATTCACACTAGACTTCCTGTTAGACAATTTCTCCTTGAAAGGGCTGCATAAACAAGTCTTCAATAATGCCAATATTAATGACCATGCCAACAAGAAGGGGGGAAATTTGTCAAAGTTCCACCCTTAGCCAAACATGATTGACAGGAGATAAAAAATTAGCCTCTTCCAGGGATGAGCTCTTTCCATTTGTTCAGTGCAACAGAGTATTCAGTCTTGAAGCTATATACACACAAAGTACAAAAGCAGATCATATATATATATATATATATATATATATATATATATACACACACATATACATAATCAAAGACAAATAGGCTATCCAATTGAGCTTGGAGGGGTTTGGAAGTAGTTTCATGGATGGTTAATGTGGGGCTGAAGGGTGGAAAGAGAGGAGGGACGAGATGTAATTCTATTTCAATTAAATTATTAAATTTTAATTGAATATTTGTTTTTATATCTGCTTATATTTTCATTAGTGCTGTGGCTGACAATGAAACTCAGATCCTTGCACATATGAGACAAGCAAGAGTTCTACCAATAAGCTCCAACTTCATCTCTGAAAATATTCTTATTTCATTTTCAACTTTAATAGATGCTGAGCTTTATAATCTATTGTGGTGATATTGTGTCCCCTAGTATATTGTGCATCCTAATAAACTTATCTGGGGTCAGAGCACAGAACAGCCACAATATTAAATATAGAGGTTAGGCAATGGTAGCACATATGCCTTTAATCCTACCATTCGGAAGGCAGAGATCCATACAGATCTCTATAAGTTCAAAGCTACACTGGAAACAGCCAGGCATGGTGACACACACCTTTAATCCCAGGAAGTGATGGCAGGAAGCAGAAAGGTATATAAGGCGTGAAAACCAGGAACTAGAACTGGTTAAGCTTTTAGGCTTTTAGCAGCAGTTCAGCTGAGATCCATTCAGATGAGGACACAGAGGTTTCTAGTCTGAGGAAACAGGATCATCTGAGGA
This sequence comes from Peromyscus melanophrys, assembly GCA_902168415.1. Classification (NCBI taxonomy): domain Eukaryota; kingdom Metazoa; phylum Chordata; class Mammalia; order Rodentia; family Cricetidae; genus Peromyscus; species Peromyscus melanophrys. The sequence goes on along the minus strand of CABHPR010148377.1, from coordinate 6,810 downwards.
ATTGGCAAGGTGAGGTAGCTGTGGCTTGTTCTGCTTCTCTGATCTTCCAGCATTCACCCCAATATCTGGCTCTGGGTTTGTTTTTATTAATAAGATCTTTTAAGATTTGTGCTACAATCTATTTATTTTAGCCAAAAATGATTATAACTCATTATTATCCATTTTCTTTTGAATTGAAATTACATTTCTATTCTCCATTGTATACAAATATATTGCATTTTTTAGAAAATGCTAGAATAACAAATAGTATTCCATGACGATTTCAACATCAATAATTGCATTTATATTTTAAATCATGTTTGAATAATTATATTCTATCAACTTTCACGTTGTTTTTAAACTTCTTAATGATTCTTGGTGGTTTTCACATCCAGTATCCCAATCCTATTAATCTTTCATATGCCCTTTCATAGCCACCCTCTGCCCTTGCAAGCTCCTCACCCCTCAAAAAATAAAGTAAATTTTATAGGAAATAAAAAACAAAAGCAAAACCAAAAACAAACAAACAAACAAAATCTCATCGTGAAAACTGGAGTGTGACACAGTGAATCACACAGTTTACCCTTTAGCTCATACATCTGTACTTATAAGTTTTCATTGCAATGAGTCATTGGTCTGGTTTGAGGCCCCTGGCTTCTACTATACCCTTGGTACTGGATCCTCCCGGGGACTCCTCTTGGATATCCTGTTATTGCCTTGTGTCATGGAGATCCTGCCGCTTTGGGTCTGCAGGTCTGAACCCTTCATATGCTCCAGCAGTTCATAGATGGGGTGGATGCTGGGGTAGGCTATCTCACAGCTCTGGTTCTGGGCCTAATTGTAGCTGGGTTGATCAGCCTGCAAGCTTTCCCTAATCATCACTACCAGGGTGATTCTCCAGCACAGCCCCAGCTAGCTCATCCACGGCAGGAGACAGCAAGTTTCAGGACCATTTCTACTGCTCTCATTCCCTCAGGGCCAGCTTACCCACAACACCATCAAGGCCAGCCTGTTCTTTTGCTAAGGCAAGATGCAGGGCCTGATCTCCTGACTGCTGCAGTTGTTAAGGTCCACTGGTGAGGGGCAGCCATTTCCATAACTTCAGGGCCAGCTCTCCCATTCCACCATATGGCAGATGAAGGGTGGGGCCAGATCTCCTATGCAGGTTCATGGTACCAGATTACCTACACAATGGTAAACAGGGTCACCTTTATGGTGTTGTCCAGATGAGGTACAAAGCCTGTTTCCACTCTCATAACACCTGAATAAGCTTTCTTGCCTACCATAGCTGGTGAGGGGTGAGAGGGGATTATCTCTCCCACTCTCATGCCTGTCTGGCCCCCTCACCCACACCTCTGTCAATGGAGTCAACTCTAATGTGCTGCACAGGCAAGTTGCAGGGTACATTTTTGCCCGTGCTGAATTAGTGAGGGATAGGACCAGTTCTCCCTAGGGCCGTTGCTGAGTGAGGGGTGGAGTCAACTCTGCAGCCCTATCCTCTGGTGTTTGGTGGTAACAGGAGCCATGGACATCCACACAGATAGAGGCTGTGGCAAGGTATTGGACCCAGACATGGTCCTTGGCAGCAGCCCAGGCCTGGAAGGCACCATGGGGACCTGGATGGCAGTGCAGGCAGCTCAGATCTGTATGGCCCCAGCAGCTCCGTTGCCCTTGGACATTAACTCGGCCCTGGGTGCAACTCAGACCCCTGATGTCCAAAATAGCCCTCAGTGGCGACATGGGCAACATGAGCCATGGGTATTAACATAGACTCTAACTGTAGTTGGACCATAATCCTTGTTAGCAGTCTGGGTCAGGTTGTCACCATTGTCCTAGGTGGCAATGGAGATCAGTCAGATAGAGCTCGGCCAAGCAGCTGTGTGACTCTCAAACACCAACATGGCCCCAGGGGGTGGCCCAGTTCCCAGGCATCCACACAGCACTCAGTGACAATAGGAGCCCTGAACGTTAATGCAGATCCAGACGTGGCCCTGTCTGCATCTTGGCCAATAGGATTCCTTGGCCCCAGGTGACACTGCATGTCACTCAGGTCTTTGTGGCCCTAGCAGCAATGCAGCCCTCAGACACTAGCCTGGCAACAGGTGGAGGCCCAGGTCCTTGTCATCAATGTAGCCTTTTGTGACAACACGGGCCATGGACATCAACACAGAACTGGGTGCAGTAGGACCAAAGACACAGATACGGTCCCTGGTAGCAGCCTGGGCCAGATATAATCATGACCCTAGCTGGCATCACAGGTCACGGGGAACATGGACCCAGACATGACCCAATTTTTAAACTTTTTACTTCTATGTAGATTCTTGGATATTTTCTTAAGCACTAGAAAAAGATTCAGAGCCCCAGGCAATGATCCTCAGCTTCATATAACCTGGGTGTGCTAGTGTATGTCTTTAATATAAACTCAAACAGGAGATAGAGGCAAGAGGTTTAGTAGTCAAGTGTCATTCTTGGTGATTTAGTGAGTTTGAAGCCAGCTTAAGCTAGGCAAATGCCTATTATAAAAAAACAAAGAAAGAAAGAAAAAAAAACCGAATAGGTTTTATTTCTGATAGCCACCTAAATCAATTAATCAATTATGAATTCTTTTCAATAAGTTATATTAGAAAAAAAACATTTCTGAGGATTGACAGACTTGGAAAAATTCTGATTTAAGCTGGACCTTGAAAAAGACATTAAACAACCACAGAAGTTTGACAAACAAATAATGCAAAATAAATGAGGAAAGTCATCTTAGTTGAAATACAAATCTCACTCTGGATATTTGGACATGTCATAGGACAAAGACAAATTATGCCAGGTTTAGCAAGAATATAAGCTTAATAGTGCAAATTAGATTTCACATTTATAGCATCATTGTAGTTTCCAAAGAACCATATATGTATTATAAGATGGTAGCATTATCATAAGATTTCCCCAACAACTGCATGAAATCACATGAAAATATGGGACAGACATATTTTCAATTTTTTTTTTTTTAAATTTCAGTTGTATCCCCTGGTGTATTTAACCTTTACCATTTTCTGTCCCATCTTATCTCCCATCAGCCTTTGTCTTGATTTCTCCTCCCAAGGATGGTTAAAATACCTGTTTTATAAAGTGTTTCTTTTCAAACACCCAGGAAAAAAAAGCAAATTAAAATTGTATAATGGGTCCTAAATTCAATAACCATTGCCTACACTCCAGCTGAACTATATGAACAAACAAAGCACCCAGGTATGTGTGTACCAATACCAATGCTTTTCTCCGGATGGCTTCCAGGGACAAAAATATCCTCTTTTACATAGTACTGATTTGCATGTCAGAAGGCAGCTTTGTTTTCGTCCAAGTGTCATTATTGCAGTGTGTTTATTCAGTTAAAGCAGTAGAGTAGGCTAAAGGATGTAATAGTGGGGCTTCTGACCTGGCTTATCAGCTCACTTCGCCTTGGCTCAAGCTTCTTTTCTAGCATTGTGCACTTCATGGTGATGGTCACTCATGACCCTTTATTTCTTGGGTCACATTTAAACAGAGAAATTTCCCCCAGTGCACTCTCTTTTTGAATGTTGTGCTACCAAATTTTCTACCCTTCATTCACAGCGTCCACACTCCTGAACTAGATGGTGTAAAGTGGCTAAACATGTGTTTGTTGAGAGAACATAGGGAAGGCTGTCACTTGGCTTACTTCCTTTTCATCACTAAAAAAAATGCTGTTGATGATTAGCCAGGGACTGCTTGATGGACTTGAACATTTTGTGCTTTCTTTTACACAGAAACAGCTTTTTCCATGCATGGCTGTGATGCTTTTATTTTTAATTATTGTTTTTATTTTTAATTGATTTTGTTGGGCTAACAATTCTCAGGGATTTTCTTCCTCCTTAGACATTTCCTCATCTTCTGCTTTTTTCCCCTTTTATTCTTCCTGATTATAGTATAGTGATGCCAACTTACTTGCTTTTGATATCACTCACTTATCTTGGTTGCACAATTGTGTAAGATATAACTGAGGAATGTGGTTTTCTTCATTTGTCCAGCCGTTATTATGACACAGGGATTTGTCTTAAACAGGAAACAGAGGACAGTGGACATACATAGAGTAACAAAGTATGTGACTGCAGGTTCACTCCTTCATGCTAGAATTAACTAAATATAGACTGATGAGGGGAAAGTGGACATTTATATTCTCAGATGGTACTTTAGTTATCTTTAAAGTGGCTTTGACAAAATTTCTCACAGCTTGAGGTTATAGTCCTTAATGGTGGGGAAGGTATGGGATCAGATTGATATAGATACTGGCTTAGATTCTATTTTCAGTCAGGAAGTGGATACAGAAACAGTCAAATGCTGATATAAAGCTTTCTCTCTTTTGAATTCAATACAGATCCTAGCCAAGGAAATGGTAGCATTCACATTTGGGGTAGGACTTTACAACTTAACCTAATCTAGAAACATAGAAAGCTTTACTTGCAGAGTGATTGTGAATCCCACTGCCTGACATTCAAAATTAACCTAAACAACTCCAACCTTTGTAAAATTGACTCACGATCACATAACTTTAACCACAATTATTTTCCCCATAGACTCATGGCTTTCTAACAATACAAAAATGCATTCTCTCTAACTCCAAAAGTCTCCATAGTCCTTAACAATCCCAACACTGATCAAAAATTTAATTGCAGAATCTCTTATGAGACCCAGGAAACCTATTAACTGTGAGACCAAATACCACAAAAGACAAATCACTCACATCTAACTTTCAAAATATAATAGCAGAGAGTAAGCAGAAGGAATAGCAGAATAACAATGAAAAATAAGGGAAGGCATGACACAGTACCCGAATTCAGCTCGGCAAACTTTAAATCCGGAAAACTCATGCACAGTATCCGGGTTTATACTGGGATAATCTGGGTTTCATAAGGTTTGAATAGCTCTTATAAGTCCATCCCTGCTCTCTGCAATATACATAACCTCTCTCTGAGGAAAAACTCACTCTTAATCCACAGCTTTCCTTGGGGACTTGGCATTGTTTTGGCAGATCCATTCTCCTGAGGTTTCTGAGGCCTCATCTTCATATCTTCATGGAGTTGTCTCTCACGACTTTTTTTCCTTTTTTCCCCTTTCTTGATTTTGTTTGTTTCTCCTCCCAGCTCTCCTCCCATTCTCTCCCCCACCTCCTTTCTACTCGCCGCCCCCCCCATCCACTCCTCAGAAAGGGTAAGGCCTCCCTATGAGAATCAACAAAGCATGTGGTACCATGATGAGGCAGGACCAAGCTCCTCCCCCTACATCAAGGCTGAGTGAGGCATCCTACCATAGAGAACAGGTTCCAAGGATCTAGCTCAACTGACAAAGACAGATCCTGGCCCCACTGCTAGGGGCCCCACAAACAGACCAAGCTACACAACTATCAGCCCCATGCAGAGGGCCTACGTCACCCCCAGTTTACCCAAGAGATCTCATTGATTTCCCCTTCCCAGGGCCATCCACGCCTCATCCTTAGGGTCCTCCTCCTTATTACCTAGCTTCTCTGTGCTGTGGACTGTAGCCTGGAACTAATATCCACTTATGAGTGAGGACATACCTTGTTTGTCTTTCTGGGTCTGGGTTATCAAACTCAGGATGATTTTTTTCTAGTTCCATCCATTTGCCTGCAAATTTCATGATATTATTATTATTATTATTATTATTATTATTATTATTATTATTTTGCCAGTGAGTAATACTCCACTGTGTAAATGTACCCATTATCTTTATCCATTCTTCAGTTGCGGGGAATCTAGGTTGTGTCCAGGCTATTATGATTAATGCTGCTATGAAAACAATTGAGCAAGTGCTCTTTTGGTATGATTGAGCATACTTTGGGCATTTTTTCAAGCATGTTGTACCAGGGATTATCTGTCATCAGTGGCTGTCTCCATAAATAAACCCCATACAATGCATTCCATTGTGTAATTTTCATGCTTGCAAAGTCAATACCATGTAGAATCTGCTTAAAGGAAACACTTTCCTGGAGAGTTTTTGGTTGAGCAGAAAAACTTTCAGTTACCTGATCCATTTAGCTTTCTCTTGGAAATGCATTTTCATTTTCTTCAGATGGAGGAATCAGTGGGCAGAATCCTTTATGTAGGATGTCTTTCCATTGACAACACAACACAGATTTCTTTTTATTGGCAAAGATTGCATTATATGTCATAGCTGCATTTGAACTTTCCTTTTTCTGCAAGATTAAGTTGTTCTCAATCTTTTCTCTATCAAACAACAGAATTTTTATTTGTTTTTGTACAAGTTTTTCCCATCTCTGCCTTTAGACTTGGATGAAAGAAGTAATCGAGTACCCATGCAACAGTTTGAACAATATTTCTCTTCTAATATTCTCCAACAAAACATTCTCCATTTTGATTTTATTCACTCTCACTCAAGTTCTCATAACACAGGCAGACAGGTATTTGAAGAACCTTAACTTGTATGATTTTTATCTGAATTCATTGCAGAGTAATTGTTCCTTCTGAAGTCTTATGAGCTAGGCCTTGACTCTCTACATTTCTCTTGACATTGTAGTTTTTCAGCTGTTGGGAAAATGAACAATTTAGTTTTCTTTATAGCATTCTAAGGTTTTTATTCTCCCAAATTCTACTCTTCCACATTATTTCTACAAACAAGTATCAAAGGTCTTTGAAATACATGGTCAAGCTTATCACTGTAGTGGCACTGCTTTTGGTATTTGTTATATGCATTAGACATTTTTATCATTACTATATAACATGATACATGACAAAGGCAAGTTAAAGGGAAAAGAGCTTATTTCAGCTAAGTGTTCAAGGAGACAGAATTTTC
>CABHPR010148376.1:39242-62657 GCA_902168415.1 Peromyscus melanophrys | reverse complement strand
GGCTACAAAGGACATACCTAAACATAAAAAAGGCAACATACAGCAAGTTGACAGGCAACATCAAATTAAATGGAGAGAAACTCAAAACAATTCCATAAAATCAGGTACAAGACAAGATTGTCCACTCTCTCCAAATCTATTTAATATAGTACTCGGTTCTAGGTAGAATAATAAGACAACAAAAGGAGATCAAGGGGATACAAATTGGAAAGGAAGAAGCCAAACTTTTGCTATTTGCAGATGATATGATAGTATACATAAGCAACTCCAAAAATTTTACCAGGGAACTCCTACAGTTGATAAACACCTTTAGTGAAGTGATCGGATACAAGATTAACTATAAAAAAAATCAGTGGTCTTCTTACATACAAATGATAAAAGGTCTGAGGAAAAAACCAGGGAAACAACACCCTTCACTATAGCCAGACACTATAAAATATCTTGGGGTAATTCTAACCAAGCAAGTGAAAGACCTGAATGACAAGAACTTCAAGTCTTTGAAGAAAGAAATTGGAGAAGATATTAGAAGATGGAAAGATCCCTCACGCTCGTGGATCAGTTAGGATTAATATAGTAAAAATGGTCATCTTACCAAAAGCAATCTACAGATTCAAAATTCCAATACAATTCTTTACAGATCTTAAAAGAACAACACTCAACTTCATATGGAAAAACAAAAAACCCAGGATAGCTAACAAAATCCTGTAAAATAAAAGAACAACTGGAGGTATCACCATGCCTGATCTCAAGCTCTACTATAGAGCTATACCAATGAAAACAGCACAATATTGGCATAACAACAAACACATTGATCAATGGAGTTGAATCAAAGACCTACACATAAACCCATACACCTATGGACACTCGATTTTTGACAAAGAAGACAAAATTATACAATGGAGAAAAGAAAGTATCTTCAACAAATGGTGCTGGCATAACTGGATGTTGGCATGTAGAAGAATGCAACAGATCCATATCTATTACCTTGCATAAAACTCAAGTCCAAGTGGATCAAAGACCTCAATATAAATCCAGTTACACTGAACCTGATAGAAGAGAAAGTGAAGAATAGCCTTGAACACATTGACACAGGAGATGACTTTCTGAATAGAACCCCAGTAGTGCAGACACTGAGATTGACAATTAATAAATGGGACCTCATAAAACTGAAAAGCTTCTGTAAGGCAAAGGACATGGTCAACAGGACAGAATGGCAGCCTACAGAATGGGAAAAGATCTCCACCAACCTCACATCTGATAGAGGGCTGATCTCTAAAATATATAAAGAGCTCAAGAAACTAGACATCAAAAAAAGAAAAAAAAAAACAACCAAACAAACAAATAATCCAATTTAAAAAATGGGGTACAGACCTAAACAGAGAATTCTCAACAGAATAATCTCAAATGGCAGAGAAACATTTAAAAAATATTCAACATCCTTAGCCATCAGTGAAATAAAAATCAAAACAACTCTGAGATTCCATCTTACACCTGTCAGGATGGCTAAGATCAAAAACACAAATGACAGCTTATGCTGGAGAGGATATGGAGCAAGGGGAGCACTCCTCCATTGCTCATGGGAGTGCAAACTTGTACAGCCACTTTGGAAATCAATATGGTGGTTTCTCAGAAAATTGAGAATCATCTACCTCAAGACCCAGCCACTCCTGGGCATATACCCAAAGGATGCTCAAACATACCACAAGGACACTTGCTCAACTATGTTCATAGTAGCTTTATTCATAATACCCAGAACCTGGAAACAACCTAGATGCCCCTCAACTGAAGAATAGGTAAAGAAAATGTGGTATATATACACAATGGAGTATTATTTAGTTGTTAAAAAAAATGACACCAGGAAATTTGAAGGCAAATGAATGGAACTAGAAAAAAGTCATCCTGAGTGAAGTAACCCAGACCTAGAAAGACAAACATGGTATTTACTTATTCATAATTGGATACTAACTGTAAAGTAATAGATAACAAGACTACAACCCACAGACTCAGAGAGGCTAGGTAACAAGGAGGGACCAAGGGGGGAATGCATGGGAAGAGGAAATAGAAGATATCTTCTGGGTAGACTGGGAGCAGGTGGGAATGGGAACTTGAGAGATTGGGTTGGGGGTGGCTGGGTGGAGGGAAAGAATACTAAAAGAAATGACTGGAAAGGGGGGCTCTTAGGGGGAAGTTAGAAGGGAAAATCCTATGAATCTACAAGGGTGACCCCATGTAAGACTCCTAGCAATAGTGGATATGTAGCCTGAACTTGCCATCTTCTGTGATCAGATTGGTGACTACCCCAATTGTCATCAGAGAGCCTTCATCCAGTAGCTGATGGAAACAGATAAACATTAGCCTGAGCTCGTGGAATCCTGCTGAAGAGAGGGAGGAAGTATTGTAGGAGCCAGAGGGGTTAAGAACATCACAAGAAAACCTCAGAAACAAATAACCTGGCTCATAGGAACTCATAGAGTGTGAACCAACAACCAGAGCCTACAAGGGACCAACCTAAGTCCTCTACACAAATGTGACAGTTGTGTAGCTTAGTCTATTTGTGGGACTCCTAACAATGGGACCAGGGACTGTCCCTAATGCTTTGGCTGACTCTTGGGAACCTATTCCTCATACTGTATTGCCTTTCCCAGCCTAAATACAAGGGAGGTGCTTAGTCTTACTGAAACGTGATATACCATGCTTTGTTGATACCCATGGGAGGCCTGCCCCTTTCTGAACAGAAACAGAGGAGGAGTGGATTGGGTGGTGGGTGGTGGGAAGAAGGGTAGGGAGTGGGAGGAGAAGAGGGAGGGGAAATTACAGTCATGGTGTAAAATAAATAAATAAATTAAATTAAAATAAATAAATAAATAAATAAATTGCTCATACTTTGGAAAATTAAAATCCCTTTAACCCATGTTTTAAAAAAAGCTAGGATGAGGGCAGGGACTTACTATAGCAAACCCCAAAGCCTCTTCTACAGTTTTTCATGTTGTCAAAACAGTATTTTTAATGTATATAAAAATAAAAAAATCAGTTTTTTAGATGTACTTCAAACATTTTTCTTTCATTGGACATGTAGTTACTATCTTTTAAGTTTTGAAATAATAAATATCATGTTGCTGATCATCTTAGTGGGTGAAGGGTTTTGTATTAAGTGTCATTTTTGAAGGGAAGATTCTTAGAAATTGAGTTATTAGGTCAAAGGTATAAGCATTGGAAGAGCCTTCATATGAAAACAAGAGCACTGGTAGTGAGACCTAATCCACAGGGTTGTAAACATAAAGCCTGTCAATGTGTAAAGCACTCAGTATCGTTTCCGGAAAAGCGTAAGTCTTTGATTAATTCTACCTATGGCATTATGGGATAAATAATTGCCTTCTGTGGTACTTCTATCCATTTATCCTCTAGACTCACCGTTACAGATGGCTATTCAGGTGTTTTCTGAAAATGAAAGCATTTCCATGTTTTCATCCTTGGCCAGGTGATAGTTACTGTTATAGAGTCTTCTCTGGAGCCTTGACCTTGTTACATCCTCACCCTCTCATTCCATTCTAGGAGAAGACAATAATGTGTCCTGAAGAAGTGTGAGTGCTGCCCTGGGGCCCACTATGCATCCTCTAACTCAAGGATACTGCCTTTTTGTCCAGCAACTTCCATGCCCCACCCCAATTTCCCCTTCCACATGCATCCCTCCCTGTACTTCAGTACGTTCCAGGTTTTCAGCTACTCTGGCCTAAAACTTGGAGATCAAACAGACTGGCCACCAAAGTAGAGTATTCTTAGATGCTTAACATGGCTGGATCTGAATCAAAAACCTAGACATATCCAAAAGGATGAAAGTAGGGGAGCAAAGAGTGATGCTAATCACTGATCTGGTTGTCTGTGTGTGAATACTCAGCTAATGTAGGTATTTATAACACAAACATTTCAAACTGTACTGAAAATAAATTGAACAAGATAATTTTATGCAATGATGTGTTATGAAAACCATAATGTGATGTATTAGGGAGATGTGAAGATCTAGGCTATTACTTTAACTGTTTGCTTCTGCTCTGCATGTCTACACAGCTCTCAGCACTGTGTTGATAGCTGGTGGCCAGCACACTGGTATTTTTTACTGGTATCTGAGTACCCGGATTCTATATTGTAGCTGCTGTTTATTTAACAAATGGGTATTGAGCATCTCTTGTGTGATGGGCATTGTCAGTGTGCTTTGGATTTAAAGAAAATATTATTAAGCTGTCCATTTCTTTACTAATTGACTCTGGGAGAACAGTGGTAATGAAATCCAGTTGTCCTGGAGAGATCTAGATCACACTCCCCTCCCTTTAGCTTTCTCCGTTCCTGTTCTCAAAGAAGGAACTAGTTTAATGGCTTTATTTAACTGTTACATATGAGTTTTTCTGTAAAGAATTAATTTTATTATGACATATGACATATGTCAAGTTTTCCCCAAACCATCCTGCCTATGTTCCCTGTACATTAGAAGAGAGAATTGAGAAGTTCAGAGATTTCTCTCCCCGGACTAGAAAGCCCATGGAAAAGCCAGAGAAATATTTCAAAATGATTTTTTACAGTGTCTGATGGTTAATAAACCCAGAGCCCTGAGTTGTATAAACTATACAATTCAGTAGCATTTGTACTTTTAAGAGCAGCTGTAAGGAAAGCAAAACAAAACAGACAATAGAAATCTCATATACTCCAAATCCATCCCAAGGCATAGAAGAAGAAATCAATAAACACTTCCCAAATATTAATATTCTCCACTCCCACAAGATAAACAAGGATAGCTCCAGTGAGCTAAAGATGATAGCTACAAAATGTAATTGCTCTAAAATTAATTTTAAGAAAAAAGTGAAAGCAGTAATTGATATGCCTTGTAGGTGGGACTCACAGAACACAATCCACAAACAACTCCATTTTGCCCACTCTCATACCCTCAACCCTCTTTTGGTTAAAGTGGCCACAGTGCACAGAGTTCTACATAGGAACAGTCTCACAATGCCAGCAGTTCCTTCCAGGTGTCTGGCAAGATCAAGCAGGTTCTTATAGGCTGTCTTCATGCTCTCAGATCGCAAAGAGCCCAGGTTTTTTTTCACTTCCCCCAAGGTCTGTTCATGATTAAAATGTTTTGCTTTTCCCCCCAGTTTGGGTCTGGGAAGGTTTCTCAATCTCCACTTTGCACTTATTTTCTTAGTCTCCATTTGACCCTTAAACTATTCAGTCTAGGAGAGATGAGGTAGATGGGAAGGGAGAGAGTGAAGTGAAAATATACTAGGTTGATGCCAAGTTATTTTAAGCCAAAGGCAATCGAGAATCAACAAATGTGAAAAGAGTTCGCTGCCTTCCTATTATCTGTTTAAAGGCCGAGCACACAGTTTGTCTTGAGGAAGGTGCCCCTTATTCCAGGAGGCAGAGAATGCCGTTGAAGATGAGACACTGGAACCAAGGTAACTTTGTATAAGCAGACTTTACCAGAGTAGCTTCCACCCTGTTAGTTTCCACCATGTATTCTCAGCCATCACCCTATAATTTACCTTCCTTTGAAGTCCGCATATCTTCCCTTATAATAAAAGGATATACAAACCCCAAAGTGTGCTTGAGTTTCACCTTTATTCTTTGAACTGTCATCCACGTAAATATTGACAGACTTGTATGCTTTTTTTCCCTTTTAAATTGCTTTTTTGTTAGCTTAACTCATAGGACTCCAGCTATTGAATGTGAGTGGGTAGAAGTTTGCTTTCCCCAAGGGTAAAAGGTGAAAGAGTAGATTTGTAAGGGTCTGTTCTTTCAACTCTGACAAGTATTTAGACCTGACCTCCACTTGGGCTTAGTGAACAATCAGAACTGACTTGTTTTCGTGGGAGTTAGTGGCATCTTCTTTGGTGTCCATTCCATATCCAGATGTGTGATTTTACTTTATTTCTTGCAAAGCAGGGAGTACTTAAAATAAACACACATACAGAGAGAGAGAGAGAGAGAGAGAGAGAGAGAGAGAGAGAGAGAGAGAGAGAGAGAGAGAGAGAGAGAGATGCTGTTGTTTTGAATCTCTACCATCATTCCCAGGGAAATGCATATTTCAGACCTTGGTTTCCTGACAGCTTCTCACCATCCAGACAGTGCTGTTAGCTACTGTTAAAGAAGGAATACTGCAGGTTGCTTCTCTTTGTTTTCCCTCTAGCTCATGCCTGGCATTCAAGAGACTTTAACCATACTCACCCCCTGACCTTTATGAGTGAATGGCTAGAGACCCTTAAGGTGGATTTCTCAGTCATGCTTATCGTGGTTTATAGCTGTAGCTTCAAGCTTTTAGACTCCCTTGTTTCACAGTTTCTCCTGATCTTCAGCAGATTCATCTCAATCTCTCCTGGGAAGCTGTGTGACAAGGGGGGGGGGTGGGAAGATAAAACGGGGGATGCTAATGACTTTTCCATAAAAAACACCTCAAGTCTCCTGCATTCCCACTGGAATTCTTAGCCACAGCTCTCTTCCAAACCATATGAGGGGCAGGGGATGCTATTGCAAAAGTAGGCTCTCTGGCAGCAACAGGAGGGACAGAGCCTGGAAATGACAGCAGCCAGGTGGATGCAATTAGCAGAATGAGTGGCAAGGTCAGATTGGCAGCACAGAGGTTCTGACCCACCGAAAGCTGGGATATGCTTAATTCAACACAGGGTCTGTGCTATGGTCTGCAGTGAGGTGTTTCAGTCAGTCAAAAGGGTCTAATGAAAAGAAACCTCAGGAAGCTGTGGAAGGTTGTTCCAAAAGAGCCTTGATCATTTGATCAGTTTCCAGTCCTGACCTAGTTTTTGAAAAGCTAGAATCCATTGATTAAAGAGGAGCTAGGTCCCCAGGAGAAAGGACTCCGAGACACTCTGGAAATGCACACAACAAAGGTGTTACTAAGGCTTCTCTCATGAGTCTCCTGAGCATTCACTCTGGTAGCAGCATGCTGGAGACAGGAGAAGCTCAAACTTTGGTTGGATAAAGGACTCAACTTGCCATTGGTATCTAGGGACCTGGTACTTAGATGGATACCTGGAGATTGAGAATGGAGGTGTGTAGAGTTCAGAGACTAGAGTCCTGTCCAAAGTCCAATTTGTAGCAGGTCCATTACTACAATAACTCCTGGAGGTCATTTTCCCTCACCTTTAATGTAAACTATGCTCAGCGTTGTCATGGTGATGAAAGCTAACAGGAAGCTCTGCAATTGTAATTCCACTCCTTCCTCAATTCAAAGTAGAGTAAATCAAAGACAGTATTTCACTGCAGGACAATGAAGGGCATGGCTACCATCACAGCTACTTTTAAGTTTCTACATGATTCTGGAGTGGTATTGTAAATATCTTGTCTATAAACTCCCCACTCTGTCCAGTTGGGAAACCTAATGTGCCCTGGAAGAGAAGAAAAAGACCTTCCCAAACCCATCACTCCTGTTCCAGGCATGGTATTTACTAGATTAACATGATTTCAGGAATGTGACATGTGACCTGTGATTTGACAAATGCACTGAATTCCAATGGGATAAGAATCGAAGTTTATATTCATATGTATAACTTAGTAATTTACATTGATAGTGTTTGCTGGAAAGGCTTGTCAACTCTGGTGCTCTCTGAGGAGACCTAGGCCATCTGGTCATCAGGGAGGGGCAGCCCATCTCTAAACAGGAGGCCTTGAAACACACTTTGAAACAAACATGCTTGGGTCTAAAATGAGAAGACAATTCTGATTCCAGTGGGCTCCAACAGACCATGACAATTCACCAGTGGACTGTATATTCCAAAGATACAAGCCAGATACATAAACAAGTAGTCTAGAAATTTTTGTTGTCCACTACTATTGCAATAGCCCCATCCCTGACCTTGCACTTTGGCTAGATGTACTATCCACTTTATTTTTGAGACAGGGTCTCATGTAGTCCAGTCTGGTCTCAAAACCGATAATATAGCTGAGGATAACCTTGAACTTTTGATCTTATTTGCTTCTATTTCTCAATTGCTGGGATTATAGGCATGTATTGTTCCTGGATTTATGCAGTGTTGTAGATCAAACCTAGGGCTTTGTGCACACTAATTCTAACCTACCAGCTGAGCTATATTCTTAGCTTATGTACCGTCCTTCTGAAGATCAGATGAAGGAGGAAAAATAAAAGCCAAATTAAGTTTATGCATAGGTGGACATGCAATGTGGGGCATTTGCAATGCAATCTCCAGGTTGACTTTTAGAGACACTGACAGGGAATCTTCTCAGTGAACAGAGTGGAGTGGATACTCACTGGGCACTTTGTATGGAAACAGTGGCTAGAGGTGAAAAATACATATAAATTTATGGACCCTAAGAAATGGCTTGGTCCCCATGGGCTGGGAACATGTCTTTTTATTGCTGTCTTTATTCCATACCCCCATCCATCTATTTGGTACAGTACTTGGCATGTGTAACACTCATTATCCATTCAAACATCTGTCCACACCTGCTGCATCCTGTATATTGTTCTAGGTGCTGGGAACAGCATTAAAGTGAGTCAGGAGCTCTTTTCTCTTTGACCATCTTCTTCCCCCTCCCTGCTTGTATTTAGTGTGTTTCCTACACACCTGATGTTACATTAAAGGCTCCTATGTGTTCTCTTAATCCTCAGAAAAAGCCCACGGGACAAACCTGGCTCAGGTGGCTGACTCATCTACACCTACTAGCTGGTCGGTGGCTTGCTGGCATTTTAATCCAGGCAGGTGTGTTGTATTGGGGGAAAAAAAAGCAACGCCAATATTCCATAAAGTTTAACGCTAGGATGAGATCAGCCTTAACACATTATATGACACATTATATTAACATAAATAAGTCTGTTTTGGCATTATTTTTGTTTATTTTCCTGAGTGCTTGGGATTTAAACTCGGGTCCTCATGCCTCCATAGCAAGTGCCCTTACCACTGAGCCATCTTCCCCCGCTGCTCTTTTTGTTTTAGAGCTGATGTGGGCAGGCTGTGGTAAACTGCTTTGGAAACGTGTGCTGAGCAGTCTTCATGCAATAGGACCCTTCACTGCTATCTGTTACTCCCACCCACTAATTGAGATTGTCTTGAGTACTGCAACCCGGCACTTGCCAGTCCTTTAGAAAAAAAGTCTTGCCTTATTTTATTTGTTTTCTGAAAGCATCCAGCTTCCGACAAGCTCCTGGAAGTGTAGCAGCCACATAGCTCTTTGATTGACACATAGAAAGGTCAAGCTGGTTGCACAGGTAATTCTGCAGGTCATTGGTGATACCAACACAGGATCTATAAATCTCACTCTGTGCCCATAATTCTAACTACTGGGTCAAAGGGCCACCTTGAAGTCAGAGGGTACCTGTGGGCCACTTTAGTGTGTCAAGGGCTCTGTAAGGGAAGGTGTGTAAGCCACTAACCATATGACCTGCAAATTTGCTGTCTTAGCAGTCTTGGTAACTGACTACTTGCAGTGGTCACTTGGCCCCTTTACATGGTTTCTTTTTCTCCCTTTGTATTCCTTGAATTTATTCAAAAATAATAATGGTATCATTATTGGTAATGATACAGTTTCTGGGCCACTTCAGAAGAACAGCACTGGTAATAATATGTAAGCAGAACTCATGCTTGACAGATGTGCCCTACCCCATAGCACCCTTCTCATGTCACACATCTTAGGAGTTGGTCATCTATGCGACCTGCAAACACGAGACTTTACTTAAAAACAAAACTTGGCATAATTAATAAAGAACTACAAAAAGGATCTAGTAGACTGGCACATTTTAAGAGATGGCTTTCTCATTTGGGGAGTGTGAGTTGTTTCAGGGATTAAAGAATGAGTTGGTAAGACTGTGCTTCACAAAATGTATGTGAAGGTGTGTGTCATAGAGACTTGGTCATTTGCTCCTCCCTCACTTGAATTTTCAGTTATAGGTCTGGGACTCATTTGAGGTGAGTGAGATACTTGTTTTAGCAACAAAATGTGCAAAGTGTTTTTCAAATCCAAGGAATCATGTCAAATCATGCAATTTAGTGCAAAACAAAATGAATAACAAGACTCAAAGTCATTGACTAACAAAGTATGAATTTAGAATAAAAGCAAAATTGAGCCCTAACTTGAATAGCCTCACCCTGTCCCTGGTCCTGTCTACTTATTCATGGATTTGCTGTGTTTCCTCTACACTGTAAAGTGCAGGAGGAAGCATCATTGTCTTTTACTCCCACAGTGCCTGCTGGGCCTGGTGTACTACATGTGTGCATACTTTTCCACCACTATGAGTGAATAGGAATATGCAGTTCTGTGGAAGAAGAGTTGTATAGATTTAAGTCAATCACCTTGTTGTCAGCCTTACCTTTGAAAACAGGGTATTAACAACCTGGCGAGATAGCTCAGTGGTTAACAGTGTATACTACACCTATAGAGGACAGAGCTTGGCTCCAAGCAACCACCTTGGGCAGCTCACAATTACCTGGAACTCCAGGTCCACAGGATCTGATGCCCTCTTCTGGCCTCTGTGGGCACCTGCACTCACCTTCACATACCTACACAGATATATACACATACATAGTTTAGAATAAAATGTATCTTAGAAAAAAAGAAAAGAAGTCATGGAGTATTCTAAATCTGTGGTTCTTCCCAGCCTTGACAGTCTAAGGTTCATGCTTCTATGGGGATAGTCTATCATTTTGGAGCTTCATCTATCCAGTAGAATCTATCACATAGTGATATGTAGCTAGAGTTTTCCTGCCTGGCCCACAGTCAGGACAAATTTGTCACCCGCCAGTCCCACAGCCGCTCAGACCCAACCACGTAAACACAGAGACTTATATTGCTTACAAACTGTACGGCCGTGGCAGGCTTCTTGCTAACTGTTCTTATAGCTTAAATTAATCCATTTCCATAAATCTATACCTTGCCACGTGGTTCGTGGCTTACTGGTATCTTCACATACTGCTTGTCATGGCAGCTGGCAGTGTCTCTCCCACTCAGCCTTCCACTTCCCAGAATTCTCCTCTCTCCTTGTCCCGCCTATACTTTCTGCCTAGCCACTGGCCAAACATTGTTTATTTATTGACCAATCAGAGCAATTTGACATACAGACCATCCCACAGCAGCGATATCATAAGTGTTTGGCTACGGGTGAGTTGCTAGAAGAAGTAAGAGAGGAAGCCAGAGTGTCTGACCTCCAGGAGATTACAGAGCCGCAGGAAGGCAGACAGGTGGACAGCCTTCTGGTATACTAGTTGGAGCTGTCCCTTTGGACACTAGAGAGCTGGAAAGACTTTAGGATGAGAGCTCTTCAAGTCTTCCAGGGCCAGTGCATATTTCACAGAGGCTTTGAGTACAGAGAGAAGGATAAAAGATGTGTCAGCGAGAGCAGAAAGTGTGGAGTACTCCAGCCTAGCACAGAGCATGTGTGATTAGATTTTTTTTCTTACCCTTTCCCAGAGAACAGCATATGGAAGGCAGTGGATTCTGAGAACAGAGTGGGGCTTTTTAGAAATTATTCTCAAGGGTAAAGGAAGAGACAGAAATTCTTGTAGTACAGTGTGTTGAGAAGTTAGACTAGCAGGTATGAATCCTAACAGCATGTTTGTCTTTAAAATGGTCTATTTTTAGACTAGATCTTTCCTCTTCTTGAAGGTTTATCTATGTACTCTCCTTGTCCACTCTCACCATCTAAAAACTTTCCTCGCTCAACCTGAATGGATGCTGGTTTTATCACCTGGAGGTGGGGTATGAGAAGAAGGAAGAAGACCTAGATAAGATAAAGGCGGTATGTGTGTACATGTGTGTACATGCATGTGCACATGTATGGGTGTGTGTGTGTGTGTGTACACTCATATGTAACAGAATGCCACAAGGCACCATGGTTTGCATATTTAGATAACTATCTGCTGGAGTGAATGAAATCTCACATAATGGAAAAAAATATTTTCAGTGTTGGAAAAATTAGGTTAAGGAAGCCAATCTGATTGGCTTAAAGTACCGGGACATCTGAGCCTGAGGTAACCATATAAATGCTTAGGTCGGAAGGAGAGGCGTAATAAACATATTTCTTTATATTGGAAATGTTCCCTTGATGACTGTTAGATTTTATGGTCTATAAGTCATTTTATTTACTGTCTTAATACTACATCAGCAGACAGCCCTTATAGCAACACTCAGGAGCGAGATGCTAAAAGCAGAAAACAATGAAAGGGAGGATGGTTCCCCATGCTGTCAGATGGGGTTGCTAAGGATGACGGGTCAATCCCTTTTCAGTGGTCGGTTAGCTTGCAAATCAGCATTTTGGTGAGAGAGAACTGGGACCTAAAGCAAAGAGAAGTTCGGTTCCAGCCTTCTGGGTTGAAGCTTCCATTTCAGGATTCCTCTCCAAGGAGCGCTCCCACCTCCATAGAGAGCTGATGTGAAGGTCAAAGCTAAGGTCTTGATGCATTTGGAGTCTTCACTGTCTGGAAGCCCTATGGGAGCTGTCTATTCTTTCTTTGGAGAACATGTGTGGTCAAGGACTTCTGGTGGCTCTGCTGTGAGGCTTCATGGGTCGGACAGGAAGACAAGAGGGGCAGATTTCTCCCTCTTCTTGGTGTCACAAAGGAAATACTCTTTGCTAAAGGTCAGGAGGTGTTCGAAGACAGTCTGGTTATCGTTTTCTTCCCACTGGGATCCCCTCTCTACTTTTGTTGACTCAGGTACTATTGTTGAGATTTTTTTTTTTAAATTTCAGGCCTTATTTCTTCCATCTTGTTCTTCCCTAGAGAGGAGAGTATCCCAACCAAGATAAGACTGTCAGTTCTATGTTAGATAAATGCTGACAAAGATAGCATTTGTAGCCACCCGAAGGGTTTTTTTTTTTTTTTTGATAGGATTGAACACAAAGCAATACTATACATTATATACCTCTTTCTCTTGTTCTAACCTGGAAATGGTCATCTCTTCAGTCAAGGAAAGAAAGCAAGTATTTTGTGGGCTGAGTATAATCCACTGCTCCTTGGAGTGTTTGCATTGAAAAAGGACTCCAGTCACTTCAAAACTCAGAAGTTGTGGGATCAGTTCTGCATATCTGATGAGCCTGTGAAAAGAAACTAGGTGCCCCTATGCCAGGAACACACATTATCTTGTTTTGACCTGCTAAGCTACTTCTTTCTAATCACAAGACCTCTTTTTTTTTTATGTGCTTTAAACTCTGCTTTCTGAGTTTTATGTGTTGCCTTCCCTGCAACCATATGTACCCGAGTCACAGAGAATGTACTTCTTTGCTGGGACTTCATAATCTACTATTCTTATTAAAGATTGTAGGCTTAGTTCATTGTATGTCCTCCCCAACCCCAGGCAGAAGAATAGAGAGAGACTACTTAAGTCAGGATATTAGATGCAAATATAGAAAGAACAGGGAAGAGGAGGACTTTGCCATGGACCCCAACACTGGACCAGCTATTCTGAGACCTAACACTGAGTAGGTAACCAGAGCCTCA
This sequence comes from Peromyscus melanophrys, assembly GCA_902168415.1. Lineage (NCBI taxonomy): Eukaryota > Metazoa > Chordata > Mammalia > Rodentia > Cricetidae > Peromyscus > Peromyscus melanophrys. The sequence continues at coordinate 49,206 of CABHPR010148376.1, read as the reverse complement.
GGTTCAGGACAATGTCTTTAGACTGAGCTTCTAGACCTGCTTCAGGTAAAGAGGAAACCACAAAGGTCCAGGCTTTCTGTTTCCATGGTGGACTCAGTTTCTGGCTTGCATTCCTGCTGGGCTGACTTCAGCAACCCTGGGTTCTAGAAACCCTTCAGCAGCATGCGGGCCACTGTATCCCTGGGCTTAGGTTCCTTCAGACCCATGTGAGTCCCAGTGACTTGGGGTTTCTGGCCTCTTCAAGTACTCAACAGACTCAATGCTTTGAGACTGTGCTAGATAGCCTTCCCAGAGTATCTGGGCAAGCTTACTACTGAAGAACTCTTTTTCAAAAGGCAAACCCAACAGTAATAAAAACAGCTTGGTATTGGCATAAAAACTGACATGTGGACCAATGGAATTGAATTGAAGACCCTGGCATTAATCCACACACATATGAACACCGAATTTTTAGGTTTGAGCTGGAACAGGAACAGAATGGGAGAACAAGGAAAGAGATACCATGATAAATGAAGGCACCAAGGGAATAGGGAGAAGCAGAGTGCTAGGGAGGTTCCCAGGAATCCACAAAGATGACTCCACCATAGACTACTGGCAATGGTGGAGAGGGTGCCTGAGTTGACCTACTCTGGTGATCGGATGGCTGAATACCCTAATGTCATCACAGAACCCTCATCCAGTGACTGATGGAAGCAGATGCAGAGATCCATGGCTGGGTCCCAGGCAGAACTCTAGGAGTGCAATCGATGAGAGAGAGGAGGGATTCTATGAACAAGAGAGAGATATCAAAACCATGATTGGAAAAAGTACAGAGACAACTAGCCAAACTAGTGGAAACACATGAACTGTGGACCAATAGCTGAGGAGCCCCCATGGTACTGGACTAGGCCCTTTGGATAAGTGAGACAGTTGTTTAGCTTGAACTGTATAGGGGGCCCCCAGGCAGTGGGATCAGGACTTGTCCCTAGTGCATGAGCCAGCTTTTTGGAGCCCAGTGTCTGTGAGACACTTTGCGCAGCTTTGGTTCAGGGAGGAGGGGCTTGGACCTGCCTTAACTGAATGTACCAGGCTCTGCTGACTCTCCATGGGAGACCTTGCCTTGCAGGAGGTGGGAATGGGGGGTGGGTTGTGGGGGAAGGCTGGGGGATGGGAGGAGGGAAGACAGGGGAATCTGTGGTTGATATGTAAAATGAATAGAAAATCTCTTAATTAAAAAAAATAAGGAAAAAAAAAAGACAAACCCAGTCTTTAGGAACTAGAATAAATACCTCTTTACCCACATAAGTGTAGAAATCAATGCATAGCCACGAGGAACAAGAAAAATCAAGGAAACATGACATCTCCAAAAGGATAAAATAAACTTCTGGTTAGACAATAAAGCAATGGAGCTGTATGAACAGCCTGAGAAAGAAATTAAATTACTTTTTAAAGGCACTTCAGTGAACTTCAAGAAAACAGAGAAATGCTCAAATTTATAAGTAAAGTATTAAGTGACCAATATAGGAAGCCTAACAAAGGGATTGAAATATAATACACACCTCCCAGAAGTCTGTAGCTGAAAAAAAATGAATGAAATGAATAATGCAATAGAAAGTTCCTTAGCAGACTTGATCGAGCTAAGGAAACTTTTGAAGTTGACGAGACAAGAGAAAAATAAATAACAAGGCATGAAGAAGGCTTATACAACTTACAGGGCAGCATCAAGAAAGCAAATGTTTGAATTGGAGGCTGCTGCACAGGAGAGAATTCAGGCTTGGTGCTGTAATAAACCTGGTCAAAAGCCCATGACCTTGGCGGTCACAGGCTCAGGACTGGAACTTCCTACTGCTGTTTTGTTAAACCATGTTTGTCAAGCTGCCTTCTAAGTTTATTTTTATGCCCATAGTTTAGTGCTGCCCTCAACATTAGCTGGAGACATGTCTATCTCAAGTAGTCAACAGTTAATGCGGAGATGCACAACTGGTTATACTGTTATGAGTGCCTGTTGAGTGCTCAGCCTTAAATGGGGCATCTATAATATATTCCCCATCTCTAAGTCTCAAGGACCGTCTCAAAAGAGGGACAGAGAGAATCTAAGAGCTGGAGCTGAGGAGGACTGCTGTGGAATTCTGTCTTCTGGCCAGGATATGACTGTTGCACTCGAGAGCTCACTGCAGCCATGATTACCTGCACAGATTCAAGTCAACAAAGTCAGCAGCCTTTCCAACAGGCAGCCCTGATTGGACTCAGTTGGCTATTAACAACACAAGGAAAGGACAGGAACAGGGAGGGGAACACATTAGGGGTCCCTGGGTGGAGAGATTGGGGATGCATATGATCAAGAAGCATTGTTTACATGTATGAAATTGTCAAATAGCTAGAAAAAGATATTCTATAAAAAATAAGGCAAATGTGTGACTCCTATGAGTTCAAGCAAGGTAAGAGAATGATAAAGATATAGAATGCTTATCTAAAGAAATAACACAGTTTCTGTTCCAGATGGCTATTTTTTAAGCATATTGAGGTCCATTGAGTTGTACAGACTTTGCGTCTGGTTAATTTCAGTGTGTGATTTTTTTTTTTTAATTTACAGTGTTTTTTTTTCTTTTTATTTATTCTTTGTGACTTTCACATCATGAATCTGATCTCATTCATCTCCTCCCCTTCCCTTTGTATCCACCCTTTGTCCTTGCAACCCCACTGCAAAATAAAATAAAATAAAATTTAAGTGAAAAGGAAAAAAGAAAAAGAAAAATATAGTCACTGTGTGACACAGTGAGTCACACAGTACACCCTTTAGTCCATATTATCTTTACTTGCAAATGTTCGTTGCAAAGAGTTATGTTCGTTGCAAAGAGTCATTGGTCTGGTTTGAGGCCTCTGGCATCCTCTACACTATTGATACTGGGCCCTCACTGGGACTCCTCTTGGATACCCCGTTGTTTTCCTGCATCATGGAAATCCTGCAGCTTTGGGTCTGCAGGATGGGCCCCTTCACATGTTCCAGCAGATCATAGATGGGGTGGGTGTTGGGGTGGGCTGACTCACAGTCCTGGTTCGGGGCCTGGGTGGTTGCAGGGTTGGTTAGCCCACCAGCTCTCCCTCATTTACACCACCAGGGTGAACTCTCCAGCCCTGTCCAAGCTAGTTCATCTTATGTGGAAAGGAGCAAGGGAGCACGGCCAGTTCTCCTGCTTTCTTGCCCTCAGGACTAGCTGCTCACCCACACCTACACCATCAAGGCCAGCTCTACTGTGTTGCCCAGGTGAGCTGCAGGGGCTACTCTCACGAGTGCTGCAGCTGGTGATGGGCAGGGAAGCTCTCTTACTCTCATGACCTCCTGACCAGCTCTCCCACCTGCCACAGGTGGTGGTGAGTGGCAGGAATGGGGTGGGTCAGAGGGGCATCTCTCCCTCGCCCATGCCACCGTATAGCAGATGAGGTGCAGGGCCAGATCTCTCATGCTCACATTCTCAGGGCTGGCTCACCTGTACCCTCCGCTGACAGAGTCAGCTCTACTGTGCTGCCCAGGTGAGGTACAGGGCCAGCTCTCCCACCTTTCACAGAGACCGAGGGGTGGAGGGCATCTTTCCTTCACCCACACCACCACATGGCAGATGAGGGGGGCAGGACCAGCTCTCCTACTCTCATGCCCTCAGGGTCAGCTTGCTTGGGCTACTGCGAACAAGGCCAGCTCTATTGTGCTGTCCAGGAGAGGTGTAGGAACCCTCAGTGGAGTGCTGCAGCCATGAGGGGCAGGTGCTGTGGGATGGTCTGTATGTCAAACATGTTGCTTATTGGTCAACAAATAAAATACTGATTGGCCAGTGGTCAGGCAGAAAGAAGTATAGGCGGGACAAGGAGGAGAGAATTCTGGGAAGTGGAAGGCTGAGGAGACACTGCCAGCCACCACCATGACAGACAGCATGTAAAGATGCCGGTAAGCCACAAGCCATGTGGCAAGGTATAGATTTATAGAAATGGATTAATTTAAGATATAAGGACAGTTAACAAGAAGCCTGCCACGGCCATACAGTTTGTAAGCAATATAAGTCTCTGTGTTTACTTGGTTGGGTCTGAGCGGCTGTGGGACTGGCGGGTGAGAGAGATTTGTCCTGATTGTGGGCCAGGCAGGAAAACTCTAGCTACAGGCAGGACCAGTTCTCCCTAGTGTTGCAGCCAGAGTGGGGCGGGACAACTCTGTGCAGTCTTATCCTCTGGCCTTGGGTAGTAACAGGAGCCATGACATCAACATAGACCGTGGCCGTAGCACACAGATATAGGCCTTGGCAGCAGTCCAGGTTCAGACATCACTATGGCCCCAGGTGGCAAGCAAGCCACCCACACCAGCCGGCTCCTCACCACCTTCACCTCTTCAGATCTGCCTCTCTCCAAAGGACATGAAGTATTCTGTCGCTCTCTCTCTTCCATACCCCACCATACATGTGATCACCATAGTAGTTCCCTAACTTGGGGCACCTTGGGGTGTTGGGCAGGCCTGTGTTTTCTCCTCCTTCCCAGGGTAGGCCTTCCTGGGTAGGTGTGTGGGTCTCTTTCTCCTGTTCAGTCTTAATGGCCCTGGGTCAGCTTGTGTTTGTGTTTTGTTTTTTTTGGTTTTTTTTTAAAATAAAATTTAAAATACATTTTTAATTAAAAAATTTAAAAAGAGAAATAGCAGAAAACTTTCAAACCGAAGAGAAAAAAAAACAAACATCCAGGCATGAAAAGTTTAAAAGTCTCCAGTTAGATTCAATAGGAGTAAAATTACTCCAAGTTATAATCAACCTGTCTGAAGTCAATAGGAAACAGAGGCTCCTGTAATCAGAAAGAGAAAAGTGAATGGCATGTAAGGGAGCTGCAATGTTTCTGAAAGCAGATTTCCCAGCAGGAGCCTTAGAAGTCAGGTGAAAGGGGAATAACAAAGTCAAAGTTCTAAAGAAAAAAAAAGTAGCCCCCAAATACCGTGCCCAGCAAAGCTGTCCTTCAGACACCGAGAGATTAGGTGTCCCCCAGGCCAACAAAGGGTGAGAGAGCTCATCATCACCAGAAAGCTCTTACATCAGAGGCTTCTCTTCAGGCTGAAACAAAGGATGCTAATTAGCAACATAAGAAAATCTGGGAATCTAAACTTGGTAAAGGTAAGTGCTTTCAGGACAAAAGTAAGAACTCTCCAATACTTGTTTGGTGGTGTATAAATAGCAAATCTTTAAAATGAAGGCTACAAGAAAATAAACTAGCAAAAAACAACAGGCACACTCATTTAGCAAGTGTCTTAGTTACTTTTCTATTGTTGTAAAAAAAAAAACCACCATGGCTAAGGCAAATAATAAAGGAAAGCATTTAATTGGGGGCCTGCCTACAGTTTCAGAGGGTTAGTCTGTGATCATCTTGGCAGGGAGCATGGGAGTGGACAGGCAGACATCATGCTGGAGAAGTAACTAAGAGCTCCCATTATGCCACAAGCAATGGGGAATGGGGAATGACATAGGCTTTTGAAACCTCAAAGCCACTCCCCAGTGACATACCTCCTCCAATAAAGCCACACCTCCTAATCTTTCCCAAACTACTCTATCAGCTGGGGACCATTCTCATCCCAACCACCACAGTAAAGGATATGCAATATAAAAAGATACAAATTATGATTAAAGTAGAAATGATACAGTAGGGATGTGGAATAAAGTATAACAGGCTTTGGTTTTGGTTTTTGTTTTTGTTTTCCTCTGAGCAAATGAAGTTGTTATTAGCTCACCATTCTACCTCACACTATCCTGGTGAGGGGTGAGGCTGGAAGCTTCCTGGGGCTAAGCTTTCTCCATGGTGTTTGGATAAAATAGAACAGTGACTGCTGTCCCTTTCCTAGGCCTTTGCTAGAGAAAGCAGACTTTTGTTTAAGCTTCTAGTTTTTGTCTGTGCCTATTGGTGTTCCAGGGATCCTGACTTTGCAGCTCCAAGTCTGACCTATATATGAAAAATAAAACAAGCAAGCTATAGGGAACGCCCAGAGCACTCATCACCAGGCTATACTTTGGGTCCCGAGGTCTTCCCCTGTGATGGTATCCTCTTCCACTTTCAAAGTCTGTTTACAAGTGTCTTGTTATGTAACATCTTGAGTCTTAAATTGTGCTTCCAGGAGAAATAGAGAAAAAGATATTTACCCCATTTTCCCAAAAAAGCCTGCTCAAATTTTAATGTGGAAGAAAAGCAAGAAAAAAAAAATTACCTCAATATACATAAGAACTCAACTTGGTAAGATAACTTAATGCAAATACATACACACATACAAGGCTGTGGACACACAAGTGAAATGCAGGCAAACACACACAGAGACATAGAAAAGTATCTATTGAAATCTGATTTCTTTATCTTTGGATAACACACTAGCTATATTGAATTACTTACATGGATTAATATAAAAGTAATATCTGATTTTGAAAGATTATTTTTCATAGCATCTTAAACAGGTAATTTTATGATCTATGCTGCCTACCTTACACATTATCGTCCAGGAAAATGTCATAGATGTGAAAGTGTTAAAGCTGTTAAAATATAAATCTCTGAAAAAATTTAAAGACCTATTTTCCTGGCAACAGAAACCACAGGTATATATAGGCTTGCTACAAGTTTCTCTAAATCAGGCATGGTGGGTGGTTCACACTCTTAATCCCAGCACCAGGAGACTGCAGCAGGAGGATTGCCATGAGTCTGAGGCCAGTCTGGGCCACACAGCAACTGCTTGGCCAGTCATTACTATAAAGTATGACCTTGGGCAGTTATTCCAGGGTGGCCATGCAGTTCTGTTGGGTCTGCCCATCTTTCTCTTTTCCATGTTTCAGAAAAGTGTGATTTTTTTCTCTTTCTTCTCTTCTGCCTTTTTGTTGGCTGCTGACGTATGCTTTTTCTCATACTTTGGTCATCTTTATGTATTCTCTAGAGCTCCTCTCTAAGCCACGTGGCTGCTTGTCTACCTTATAGCTGATGTCTACGCTGGCTTAACTCAAGCCTCAGAGGTCTATTCTCCTCTTCTCTAGCTCCCTCTTCCAAGCAGCTACTGATCTTTACCACTTGCTTGCCGTGTGATCACTTTTTTAAAACTCCAATAAAATAGTCCTGAGCTTGAAAAAAAAAATGAGACCTTGTCTCAAAAAAAAAAAAATCCCTTTTCCATTCTGCATTCATGATTTACCTTTATTTCTAAATATAATATTGGATGACAGTACAGGTAGCTACTTTTCAAAATTATCAAATGGGCAGTGAAATAGTCCATCCCAGGGTCTTTAAGCTCAGAAAACAAGGACCTCACTTTCGTCACCTGGAAGCCTAGTGAGTGTTGAAAGTCTGTATTTAGGTGCAGGTCCTGAGTGGAAAGCGCATCTCTTGGTTTCTGTGTTTGTCTCTGTAACCCACGCCAAATAAGACCTTCACCTTGACCCACTTCAGTTTCCCCTTCTGCAAGCTGAGGGAGAAGAATGTTCATGTGTGGAGAGTGACCAACTGGTTAAAGATTAGCTTTTATGTTAAGCAAAACTTTTAGGTTGTAGAATCTCAAATTATTGCCAACTGCTCATCCATCTGAAATCTCTTTCTATGAGGAGTCCCAGAATTCATGCTGCCCCGCCCCCCGCAAAGTATGATGTGCATCAAAACGTCAGTCATACACTCAGAAAGTCACTTTTACTTTTCTGATGGAAATCAGCATGTAGGAGAACACAAATGCTCTTCTGGAATGCTGGTCCTGGCTAGGACAGTTTGCCTGCCGTCTTGGATAAGACACCAGAATTCTCAAGACCTGCTTTAGAAATCTGGGCTTCAAATACTACAAGAAAGTTGGAGGTATCCTCTGCCTCATCTTCCTCCTTCTTCCCTCACTGAATTTACTTTCGTTGTCATCTAATATAAAAAAAATTTAACCTTGTAAGAAACTGTTCTCTACCTGCCAGGACTGAACTGTGAAAAATCGGTCTGAAAAGTAGCTTAATTCCTAGAATATACACACCTTTCCTTCAGCATTTGGTTATTGACCAAAGCCCCAGTTTTCCAGTTGCATTCACATGTCCTAGGAGGTCATTTTTACTCTGAGCTGTGTCACAGGGTTCCCAGCCTACATTGCTTTCCAGCTCTAACCTGGCTGATGGAGGGTCTTGGCTACCTGTTGCTTATGTGCAGATCTGGCATATGCTTCTTTGTTTCCCAGTGAGAAAAAAAAAATACGTAGCAGATTTCAAGGTGCAGTTTTGATGCCATGGAGTCCAAGATGCCATATGTAAAGCCACAGCCTGAGGAAGTGTGAGAGGAAGTGTCTGCTGTCACTGAGTCAGCTGGAAGGCAACTTGCTTATTACATGCACTACTCTGCTTCCTACACCTTAGCCTTCTGCTAAAAAATGGCCTGTGCAAATCATGAGCCAGCATCCAGAAAGCACAGTGCAATGGCCATCAGTGATATTTTGTTCATGGTAATATGCCTGATGAATGAGAGATGCAGAGATGCATGAATTCTACCCGTCAGGCTCAGCTTTCTCTGTGGGATTACTGAAGGGACCTCACACATCAAAAGCAAGAAGATGCTAATTAAAAGTGCCACCACTGGAGCTAGTGGATGGTACTCCCTGGAGCTTTCTCTCCTCTGCAACTAAGTTGGAACAATCAACTCAGGCTAGAGGCCAGTGTTAAGTGGCCCATTTCTTCCTCTAACTTCCGACCTTATTCTTAGCCACTGGAGACGAATGTTCTGTATATTTGTGAGAGAAATAAATGAAGAGAGGGAACAAGATGTTTGAGAATTCCTAGCATCTTATTATTCAAAAAAATGGCTGTTATATCAGCAATATCATAATTGCCCACAGGTTTATAGAAATGGAGTGTCTGAGGCCTTGTGGCAGAGTGATTGAGTGAGCATTTGATTTGTGGTGTGTGTGTGTGTGTGTGTGTGTGTGTGTGTGTTTCTGGGGATTAAACTGAGGTTCTCATATATGCTAGGCAAACACTCCATCACCAAGATCTACCCTAGTCCTTAAACTGCTTTCTTTACTGCAAGATTTTCTTAGCACACTAGTGTGCATTGTACCTTTGAGATGACCGTCTCCTAGGCAGCATTGCATGAACTTTTCAAGTTGCAGAATCTTGCTTTGAAGGAACATCTGTTAATAGTGGATGTTTCAAGGAACTCAGCACGGGAAGCGTCGGTCTCAGGAGAATCATGGTTCCGGCTGGAACAGGTGGAAAAAAAGTCCCCCATTCTGGTCTCCATATGAGGTGGAATCTGTGTAAGCATTGGAATTTTGAATTTGAAGATATTCCAAGACTTTGAGACACCTGAAGTGAAGCTATATGTTACATAAGAATCAGAAAGTTAGCACATAAAATAAAAATTGAACTTTGGTAGGAAACTTTTTTTTTTTAAAGAATCCTTTTAGATGTTATTACATCCCAGACTTACCTGCTGTGATGGTTACTCTTCATTGTCAACTTGACTGAATTTAGAATCACCATGGAAACAAATATATGGGTGTGAGGATGTTTCCAGGAAAGTTTAACTGAAGACCAATGACCTATTCTGAGTGTGAGCAGTGTGGGTGTGAGCAGCACCTTCTTGAGAGTGCATGTAATCATCCCCAACATAATTGTGTTTAAAGAAACCTGATCCTTAAATTGGGTTGTGTCCAGATACTGAACTGGTCAACTTATCCAAAGAATCAGTAGCAAGTGTCTGGACTGACTAAAAAGTGAGTCCCACACATAGACAAAGAATTATAGGCAATTGAGGAATGCTAAGAGCAGGAGAGACAGTCTTCTCCAGGGATGAGCCTCCTAACTGATTATCTGATACCAAGTGGTCAGCATCTAAATACACACACACACAGGCGCACACACACATATACATATATACACACATATATATGGTTTAAGGGCTGACCATTTGGTATTGGATAACCAATTAGTAGGTTATATATGTGTGTAAGTGTGTGTGTGTGTGTGTGTGTGTGTGT